>JAPFRW010000118.1:0-142349 GCA_030778065.1 Akanthomyces uredinophilus | reverse complement strand
AGCAGCAGCAGCAGCAGCGCAACCGCCACAGCACCGCCACCACCGTCAACAGCAACGGCTCGGCGCGCAGAGACACGGTGTACACGGAGGCGTCCGAGGACTCGCCGCCGCGCTTCCGCACCGTCAGCTCGTGGGTGCGCCAGCAGACGGGCCGCGTCAAGCGCGAGGAGCAGCGCCAGCAGGACGCCGCCGACGAGTCGGGCACGCCGCCGCCCGTGCCGGCGATTCCGCCCGAGCAGGAGTTTCGCCTTATGATGCCGGACGGCGAGGAGCCGAGACGGGTCGAGGACACGAATGCGGGCAACGGCAGCACGGGAGACTGGGGCTCCCAGACCAAGAACATGCTCAGCGGGGTCATTGGCACGGCGCGCTGATAGACGCCCGCCGGACCCGGTCACGAAATGCGAGTTTCTGAAACAAGAACAAAAATATTATTCAGCGAGAAAGGGTGAATCCTGAGCGGAGAGCTTTTCTTGCTAATACTCATATTAGCTAGCAGTCCTTACTTCTTTAGAGCTCGCCGGTGCAGTGATTCATCGGCAACGTGTACATCTTTCAGATACTCTATTTCATGATTATAAAAAAAAACCTCATTAGAATCATTTCGCGGGAAACATTTCCCAAAAGCCAATCTCCATCTGCGTGGTTATGTCAGCACATCTTTGCAAGTTTATCAGTGATAAGGGGGATTGAAACGAACCCTTGTTCCATGAATGAAAATCTTGACCAGCTCCTCTATCCTTGACGGCGAGCAAAGACGAATCTTCTTCTCGATAAGATCTGCAAAACATGACAGTGTTAGACTGAACCAGATTGTCGCACCAAGGCTAGTTCAAGATGCCATCTGCTATCCTGTACAGACCGGGACATTCACGTTCCGGGACGAAGCAACCCAAGAAAAGGAGCGGATGATATTTTGGGGGCGGAGGAGAGAATACGTACCGGACCCTAGACGCACAGCCTCGACATAGTCTGCCGCACCATAGTTTTCTATCCACGGCCAGTACGTGTTGGCCTGCTGCTCGCGGACCGTGGCCGGGTGCGCGGCGAGCATCTGCGCGACGGCGCCGTAGCCGAGCAGGCACGGCGCAATGGCCATCTGCAGCGCGAGCCAGTCCTCGGACTGGCCAATGTCGAGGACGTAGCGAGTGTACGCGGTACAAGCTGGGCGAGAGTCGTGCGGTTAGTTCAACTGCCGAAGAGCTTGTGCGGGGGGAGGGGGGTACCTTGGAGTTCCTCGGTGGCTTGGATTTCTTCCTCTGCGATGCCGAAGCTCTTGCAGTAGTTGATGTGCAAGTCCATCTCGCGGACAATGTGACCGACGATTTCATTAGACTAGAGAAATAAATTGAAGAGCTGTAAGTAGATGCGACTAATCCTTGGTGGGTGGTGGGGACCGGAACGCACTCGTTGTATATCGGATATGCTTTTAGCCTTGTACGCTGCCAGGGCATTAGCACGCGCAAAGTGTACCTGGGCAATTAGCGTTTCGCTCAAAATGACAAGAGAATACGAGAAATACGCCATACCAGGTATAGATAGTCTTGGATAATGTATCCTTTAAACGACTCGAGAGGCAGCGTCCCGTTGCCGAGAGCCATGACAAAGGGATGGTGGACAAACTCCTTCCACACGGGCTGCACGTCGGGTCGCTCCAAAAGATACTCGATAAAGTAGCCACTACCAAACGTCAGGGAATCATCTCTTGGCAGCCGAATCAGGCGCTCGAAAACTGGGAAACGTACGGCGAAAACGGCAGCGCGTACGACGAGTGAAAGTGGTTCAGCGGGCCGTTGCCGCCGCCCAGCTGCGGTGCCGTCCGGATGCCCGCCGCAATGTACCGGCACGCCGCGCGCACCGCCGTCGGAATGTCCTTTCCCTTGGACAGATGTGCCGAGATTGCCGCTGCCACCGATACGCATCAGCACTTTTCATCCAACACCATGACAGGTCTTGCAAGGCCTGGAGACCTTTTGGGCCCCGCCAGACTTACACGCCAGTGAGCATCCGGTGCCGTGGGTGCTCGTGCTCCTCTGGAACTTGCTCTGCACCTTGACGACCTCGCCTTCCGGCCCGACCAGCACATCCACCACCACCGCGTCCGCCTCATGCCCCTCCTCGGAGCCCTCCGCCACGGCCGTCATGTCGGACGCGCGGAACGGGACGTGGCCGCCCTTGACGAGCACCCACGCCGGGCCGAGCGCGTCGCGGAGCCTCTGCGCGAGGTCCAGCAGCTCGTCGACGGTGCGCGGCGTCTCGGGCTCAGGCAGTCCATTCTCGGCAAGAAGGAGCTTCGCTTCGGGGACGTTGGGCGTCAGCAGCGTGGTGCGCCGCAGGAGCCGGCCGGAGAGGTGCTTGATGGCCTCGCGGGGGAGGAGCTGCGCGCCAGACGTCGACACCATGACCTGCATGCATAGTCAGCAAAAGAAAAACCGCCCACAGTATTTCATGTAAATAAAGCCTTGTGACGATTGGGACGAGGACGCACAGGGTCGACAACGACGGTGGTGAGGTTGTGCTTCTCAATCATGTCCGACAACACGTCAATCGTCTCCACGGACCCCAGCATGCCTGTTTGCCCGCAGCGCGTCAGCATCATGTAAGCTTGGGATGGTACGTGCAGAAGCATCAGAAGCATGCAAGCTACTCACCCGTCTTGACCACGTCGACGCCAATGTCCTCCACCACGGCGTCAATCTGCCGTCCGACAAACTCGGCCGGCACGACGTGCACGCCCGTGACGCCCTTTGTGCTTTGCACCGTGAGCGCCGTCGTCGCCGTCATTGCGTAGCACTGATGCGCCGCGAGGACTTTCTGGTCCGCCTCCAGGCCGCTATCTCGTCACAAATTAATTGTTAGCGTTGTGAGGCCCTTTTTTTCGCCAAAGTGATGAGGAATAGGCTCGGATGAGGGTGTTCAAACAGACGTACGCCCCGCCAGAAGGGTCGGAGCCAGCGACGACCAGCACTCTGCCCTGGACCATGGTGAATGTTGATTTCGCGCGGATGCAGTAATTCAAATCAACATGCGGTTCTGTAGATCATTGATGGAAAAAGGTCGCAAAGAAATGCGCAATGTCACACTATTGAGGTGTTGAGGTAACAAGACGCTCGTCGACGCTATATTTCACTCAACGGATAGTGGGGTGCGGTTGGCCTCGGAGCGCCGCCCCAAACAATCTACCAATACCAGCATCGCAAGATGACACATTACGATATGGATGCAAGACAAGATATGAGACGTTGAATATATATAAATACTGCATCAAACCACCCGTCCAGATGCCCAGGCTAAGAATGGGACGAGATGCTCTTTTAAAAACTCATAGATGCCAAGTCTGCAAAAGTGGCCGATGAGCCCGCTCTCGTTTCCCCATTTCTCTGGATGTGCTGCCCTTGACGCCATGCTGTGCCGACAGGAGAATAAACAAAAAAAAAAAATACAACAAGAAAGTCAACCAAGTACATAATCAAAGCCGGCGGGTGCCAGACGATGCGAACGCCCAAAGGTCTTACCGTCCCAAGTTAAGAGGCGGGGGCAGCATGCTGGTCCGTAGATACTCGGTCGGTTCGCTCACGCTGCGCTGTCTCTCCGTTCGATTGTCATCGCTGTTGAGACTGTTGCCGCTGGAATGGCCCTCTCCGTCCCCCTCGTGAGCCTGCTCCTCCTTCTTACCACTCTTCGGCGGCTGCTGCAATTTTCGGCGCTGCTGCTCGTCCTTTTGCGCGTGCCTCGAGACGACTTCGCCGTCGTCCGATTCCTCTTCGCTGCTCGCCACCTCATCCTCCTCATCCGATTCCTCAAACACAATCTGTCGCATGACATTCTTGTCAAAGAGATCAATCACCATCCTGCGCACGCCGAGACGGTAGTGGTTCCATTCCATAAGACCCATGACGTATTTGAAAAAGTCGATGCTGCGAAACGCCGATGGCTTGCGCTGCCTAAGCTTTTGTAGCTCCGTCACCGCCCTCTTATAAAGGACTGTGCTGCCAAGATCTACAAGAAGCTCGACAATGCGCGCGTTCACCTCGTCGTCTGTTACGAGTGGGGTGGGCTCGACATTTTCCTTTGGCGGCTTCGACGCGTGAGCAGGAGGCGGTTCGCGATTCGTCCGCTGGGTGAGAGGTAATGTAATGGATGATGCCCCTATATGCTTCCATGGCTTCAGCGATAGGAGCTTGTTGAGATCAGTAGGAATGCAATAGCCGAGTGAGTTGCCCATCGGTGTCGTATTTGCGTCCCATCCATGTTCCGACAAAATTTCCAAGCCATGCGTGGAGCGGGAGATAAGCCCCAAGACGAAAAACGCCGTCCCTCGGAGACTCAAGACCTGATGGGACTCGGCTATCCGAATGATCTGCTCAACCACGTCGCTGGCTTCCAGAAATGGCGCTCCAAGCTCCATGCAGCCGACGTTACCGACGGCCCACATGCAGCCCTTGACCTTGGTGATGAGTTCGGGGTCCTCGGCCTGCATCCCGTAATCGCGAATCGTCGCAGCAAACTCGTCAAAATGCCCTTTGTCTCGTAACAATTTGCAGCCTTCCGTTGTCCGCGTCAGCTCTCGATAGAAATGGGGCGGCACATGGTTGTCGTGGAAATCCGCTCCGGGTTCGGCTTCGTCAAACATGGTAGATTGCTGCCCTTGCTCATCGGCGTCCATCAAGAAAGACTTGGCCAGAGAGGCTTCAATCACACTGACATAGCTGTCGTTCCTACCCAAGAACCAGTCATCCATTTCGTTGCTAATGTAGTCGAGTCCGTCCAGATAGTGATATCCGATCGAGGTGGAAAGAAAACGCAAAAGAAGTGGCGCGCCAATCTCACCAAGATGATCCAGAGCTGGTCTGCATTCAACGACATATTCCAGATATGTCTTACGGTTGCAGGCTTTTTCCAGAATCTTGACCGCAGTCGCGCACACGTCAATTTCTGGATCATACAACTGCGTCGACAGAAGCTGAATGGCCCAGCGAGAGTCGCTGACGTCTCCCAGCGCATTTGTAGCGGCTGGGCGACGCAGAGTGCACTTGCGTAGGGCGTCGGTTGCGTATATTCGAATATCCTTTGTGCCGGCGATGAGAGCCTTGGCCAGCAACACACGATGGTGTCCTTGCAGCGTATAATCAAAATTGGTAAGCAAAAGTTTGATCAAGTCCGGCCGTTGCTTCAAATCGACAATATGGTACATCATGTTGAACATCTTCCATCGTTCGAGAAGCATCAGACCTTTGGGTTCGCCAGTCAAGACCCCAAGCATGGCAAAGTACCCGTTGCAAAGAGTATCGGTCAGGCGGTCTTTGGCAAATAACGGAGACTGCGCAGTGAGACCACTTGTCGGATCGCATTGTGCGAGACACTCGGCAATTTGACGAACCAGCTTGCTGTCTGCCAAAATGTTGACACCTTCGTTGGACTGTAGCAGCGAGTGCATCAACGCGCAGCCAGCTTGAACATATTTCTGTGTATTGCGTGTGTTTTTGATCTCAGCAAACTTGTATTTGAATGGTCGATAGAAGCTCATGATTCGCTTCATCCATTTGGACGCCCTCACGACTTCTTCCAACCGCTTGCCGTTTTGTAGAGGGCCATCGATGATCTTCATGATGACTTCCCAATCCCACTTAGCATAGTTGGAGCTGTTGAGGACGCCAGAGTCTATAAGCAACTGCCGGAAGGTGGTATCATCAAGGTAGAGGGCATTATTTGCTCGAGGTTGCCCTTCCAAGGCGGCCAAGTCGACCATGCTGTCGCTAGAGGGAAGAACGCCAGCCATGGTCTCTGATGGTGCACTTCTGTAAAGTGTTTTGCTGACGCTGCTGATTTGGTAGACAATGCTAGATGCGACAAAATGCTCGTCATTGCCAAAGTCAGTAGCGGCTTTGAACAGCTCAGGCAGCAGTTGAAGCTCCGCACTCCAGGAAGGTGGTAGTAAGCGACTGGCGAGTTTGAGAACTTCGGAGAGCAAGAGCGATATTTTGCGCTTCAGCATGGGATCTTCTTCTGTTTGCGCAATCTGCAACAAGCTATGCAACAACCCGGCCTTGATGAGTATAGCCAGAATAAGAGCGGTATAGTGATCGACAAAGTTTTGCTCGCTTCCGTCTTCCTCCATATATGGTGACGACTTCTCCTTTGCATCACCCGATTTCAGGTTGACAACGCGACCATAGGTGGTCAGTCGACGACCAGCAAGAAAAGACGTCGCCCATGCGGGTGGTTTGATGCGCAGAATGGAAAACAAAAGATCAAGCACAGTCTCCCGTACGTTTTCGCTAGGAAGGAGCATGCTGTAGATGAGAGATCGGATAGGCCGAAAATCGTACATGCTGAGAGTCATGATACCGGACCATGACCTCATTGCGACAGAAACTGCGCGGCAGCTTTGCTTTAGGATGATTTCATTCGTGCCGAGCGGATCTGTAAATGCTGTAAAGAGGGCATCGAGGCCATAGCTGGGCTGAAGGTATTTGCGCTTTTGCGGAGTGTCGAGAAGGAATAGAAAGACGGAGGTCAAACTCTCAGATGCCTTGTATGAGCCTTCAGAAAGGGCGTCTGACAAAGGGCCCAGGCCACCTGATGCTACCAGGAGCGGAGGGTCTTTGACAAGGATCTCAGCCAACGTCTCGATGCAAATCGGGCGAAGACGATCTATGTTCTGATCAATAGCTGGGACAGTTGCACGCCGATCGTCGCCTTGCTCAGCGACAGCGACAATGGTTCTGACAACAGCCCTTGATATCTCCTTGACACCGTCCTTGACATCGAGAAACGCTCTGACGAATTTAAGAGCCTGCTCGCGCTCAACGTCAGCCTTGCGGTAGTTGTTGAGCGAGCGGACGACTAGAAAGTCTGTGTTGAGGTCTCGGATTTTCTTGAGCGAGGCCAAATCGGAAATGGCATATCGTGTGACCCGGTAGCCAGCAGCCACCACTTCTCGACTTTCACTGAGCAGCATCATTTGCATGCGCATGCCAAAGATGGCCCACACCAAGTCATACTTGATGGCGGGATGTCTCTTGAACAGGCCTACAAGTTGGTTTGCGCGGCTGACGTAGTACTCGGGCATCATGCCCTCCACCTCGAGCGCCTGCAGCAGTTCAGCCAGGGCAAAGGAGGGACTCTCAGTCGTTTCATCAATGTCGGATTCGCCTGCGTTGGACTTGGTAGGGCTCTGGTTCGAGCGGGCACCGTTGGACACGGAGCTGTCCTGGGTCCATGTTCGTATCGGGGTGGCGGGTCGCGCGCGCTGTTGCTGTGTATCTGTTATCTTGCGACGCAGCTCGCGGATCCGTAGACTGCTGGCGCTCAGCTCAGCTTCGACTCGCTGGCGCTGGTCCTTGGTCTGCTTTGCTTTTTTGACGTTGAGGGCTTCGAGCATGTTCTCGCTGCCCTCCTTGATCTTCATCTCGCGGCTGAGCTTGTCCTTGAGCTGCAGCAGCTGCTGCTCGGAGGCGTAATCGGGCGACTCTTCCGTGACCTTGTCCATGACGCCGCCAGCGTACATGGATCCGACGTCGAGCCTGCTGCCGGCGCGGCTCGACATCATCTGGCTCCGAAGCTCGGAACTGAAGCTACCAGGACCGGCGGCCGGATTCAGACTGCTGCCGCGGGGCCCAAAGGACAGGGCCGACGTGGACAAGTTGCGCGTCGAGGCTGCATTCGCGCCGCCATTGGGCGGCAGCAGGCCGAAGGAGCCCTCGCGGTCAAAGCTTGGGCGGCCAGTGTGCGGCTGAGGGGTCTGGCCGGGCTGCTGCTGCTGCTGCCCCTGCCCAGCACCGCCCTTTGGGCCTACATCGGAGGAATTGGCGAGCATGGCGACGGCGTCTTGCCCACCGGTTGGGACGGGGCCCGCTGGTGGGCGTGTTGCATCCGTGGATAGCTATGCCGTGACGCTTCAAGGCTTGGGGAGACGGTGGGAGCGGAAATCGGCCGGTCGTCGCGCAGCGTGCCACATCCAATGCAGCTCGTGGTGTGATGGCCGGAGCAGAGATGCGGCGGCTGATGCAATGTCTCAGCACGCGAGAACCGCTAATTTCGATGTCGATGTCGAGCTGGAGGATGGAGGGCGAGGACGAGACTTGGGGAGATGGGTTGTTGGTAGCGAGATGGAGGCAAGACTAGACGTGGCTATGCGGGGCGCAGGGCAGGCAGCCAAAAGCAAGCAAGCTCCTGTAACCCGCGAGTGTGCCTCGCCAGCGACAAGGTCAAGAGCTGGGTAAGAATGAATGGCCGATTAGACAAAGATCGTTTTGTTATCCATTGAACGAGCTGCTCGTCGTCATTTGCTCGAAAGATTTGTTTTGTTGTTGATGAGCTGCTACCGCGGCCTTGGTTGGCTGGGGTCCATGCTAAACACGGCGCGGCAGAGTCGCACCCACAAGTTTGAGTTTGAAGTCTCACTGGTGCTTGATGGGGTAAAACGGTTGAGGCTCGCTTGCAGATAATAAACTGTGGTACATTTGCAGGGAGACACTTTGTCTTGGCCCTTGCCGTTATCTGATGCCGTCTTCCATTGTGATCATGGACCCATCTTGGCCAGGTTCGATTGCGGATATAAAAGTAGGCCCGCGAGATGAGATGGTATGTTGGATCGGCCATAAAAGCTGCATACGAGGGTTGGTGAGTCGTCTTGTGCATATCTGTCTGTTCCATATCTCTGTAGCACAAGACTGCCATGTCTTGACCGTTCAAGCTTCAACGACATGACCAGACTCACATGGGCAAATACGGATATAATATTTCAACGCCGTAATTTTCACCTATGAATAACTCTGCTCATGAATCCGAAATATGGCCAAGTAAATATCATGGATTCTCCAAGTGTCCGTGCAATGCTACAATCTTTCGACACAAGACATGGTGCTTGATTAATTATCCCCGACATCTCTCGCTCGGCCCCGCGCGCCACGAAGTCGTCGTATCATTGCCATCCTGATGAAATTAAATCGATGGCAATGAGCGACCAGGCCAGCGCGAAGTGGCGAGCACAGCCTAGTATGGGTTTCGGCTCTCGCGTCTTTCGAGATGCGACCACGTCTTCCCCAAACTATGCCATTGTAGGAAACGCGAAGAGCCGACAAGGCGGATATGCATCGCAAATCAAAATGGGCAGAGCAAAACATGGCGTGACGTGGACAAAAAGGCCATCTTGTCGCCAAAAAGCCCACGCCGTCTCGCTGGCCGTGGAGCCGGGCGGCCCTCCGCGTCCCTGGGCTTCGGCGGGCTCCGATCCCCCTCTGGCGTCGGTGCCAACACAGGCAACCGGGCTGTTCATGCCACAGCTTTTGCCCCATTTACACCGCTGGAAACTACTCTCTCTAGGCTGTCTACCGTGTGTTTCTTCTTTAGCGTCGCAGTAATAGTGGACAATTCGGGCGGCGCTGCGCAGCAGATCTTGCATGGAGAAGGGGGCGTGGCCGAGCGAACCAACCCATGCCCCGGGGGCCATCTCCGGACTCCTCCTCCAGGGACAGTGCCGATGCCAATTGTATAAATAATTCGCAGCCGCCAATTCCTTTTACTTTGACATTTTCCTACTCAAGATCAGATCGCTGAAACACAGCACTCACAAGCCTATTTTCTCCTCCGCTTATCTTTTCCAGCGCCACCCCGTTGGGAACATTGCGACACACAGCCCACCCGCCCGGCGCCTATCTCGAGCTACGGGGACATCCGACGACAGACAAGGCTCTTTCTTGAGGGACCATCGGATCCGGCTCAGCTAGCTTCATCTTTTTCCATCTCCATTAAATACAAACCTCAGCTCCGTCCTTTGATTGAGCTTTCTCATTTCTCTCTTCTCACTTCTCGAGCTTCTTTTCCTCCTGCTTCGCAAGCCGAAAACCTTGCGTCATTCAATTGCCAACGCAGCGCTTCTAGCCTAGCTCATCCATCATCATCACCACCACCACCACCACCTCCCATCCCACAATCCAAACCATGCCCTCCGTCACAGCAGCCCGCTACGGCAAGGACAATGTGCGCCTCTTCAAGACGCACCGGGACCCCAAGACGGGCGTGCACACGGTGACGGAGACGGTCGTGTGCGTGCTCCTCGAGGGCGCCATTGAGACGTCGTACACGCGCGCCGACAACTCGGTCGTCGTCGCCACCGACTCGATGAAGAACACCGTCTTCATCCTCGCCAAGCAGAACCCCGTCACGCCGCCCGAGCTCTTTGCCGCCACGCTCGGCGCCCACTTTGTCGCAAAGTACAGCCACATCCACGTCGCCAACATCTCCGTCGTCACCAAGCGCTGGGTGCGCATGAGCGTCGACGGCAAGCCGCACCCGCACAGCTTCGTCAAGGAGGGCGAGGAGAAGCGCAACGTCGCCGCGCGCGTGTCCCGCCGCGACGGCATCGCCATCAACAGCGGCATCTCGGACCTCACCGTCCTCAAGAGCACCGGCTCCGCCTTTCACGGCTTCCTCCGCGACGACTTCACCACCCTGCCCGAGACCTGGGACCGCATCATGTCCACCGACGTCGACGCCAGCTGGGACTGGGCCGTCTTCCCCGACCTCGCCGCCGTCAAGGCCGCCGTGCCCAAGTTTGACCGCGCCCACGAGGCCGCGCGCAACATCACCTTCAAGTGGTTCGCCGAGGACAACAGCGCCAGCGTCCAGGCCACCATGTACAAAATGTCCGACGACATCCTCAAGGCCGTGCCCGAGGTCAGCAAGGTGTACTACTCGCTGCCCAACAAGCACTACTTTGAGCTTGGTATGTTTTGCATATGTGTAACGGTTCGAGGAGAGATGTGAATGCTAACATGCAACTAGACTTGAGCTGGCACAAGGGCATCAAGAACACGGGCAAGGATGCCGAAGTTTACGTCCCCCAGAGCAACCCCAACGGTCTCATCAAGGTCGAGGTCTCTCGCGATGGCCCCTCGTCCAAGCTGTAAATTAGAACCTGCGCTGATTTAGCTGTGTTGTGTTTTCCTGCTGTTTTTACCGCACTTGGCATTTGCGCTCTCCCTGCACCAGCGTCTGCGACTGGATATTGCATACCTGACATAAATTAAAGACGTTTTCTCCTTCCAACAATTACATCCTCGCTATTCTGTAAGCAATGTAAATTTTAGCTGCGACTTTATGTGAAGTGGTAGCCATCTTATGCTGCTTTGAAGATGCAAGGGCACCGTGAAGAATCATGTTCAGAACAGCACAAACGCTTTTATATATATGTTATACAATTAGTACATGATACATCCGGATTTTCGGGCCTGAATATGTGCTTTGGCTACTATGCCAGTCCAGAACTCCCCGAACATGACCCTCATAATCTCTCCTTGTCCGTCTCGCGTATGCTCTCCACCACGGCCTTCCATCCGCGCTCCCCGACGGGCACGCCGCCAAAGCGCACCAGGTTCTCCCTGTAGGGGTGGGCGTCGCCCTCAAAGGCCTTGAGGCGGGCGAGGCGCTTGTCGCGGAGCCTGTTCTTGGGGAGCATGCCGCTGACGGCCTTGCGCAGGACCTCGCTGCCGCCGTGCTTCTCCATGAGCACGTCCATGGTGACGGCGCGCAGGCTGCCCGGGCGCGTGTTGTGGCGGTAGTACGTCTTGCGCCACTTCTTGTTGCCCGTCGTGTACAGCGCCGCGCAGTTGGTCACGACGACGTAGTCGCCGCAGTCGGTCGACGGGTCAAACGTCGGCTTGTGCTTGCCCATGAGCAGTACGGCGATGCGCGAGGCCAGGCGGCCGAGCGAGGGCGGCGTGATGTCGTCGGCCGGGGGCGCGGTCGCGCCGGCTGGCGGGCGGGCTGGTGTCGTCGTCGTGGTCAGGGGTGTGGTTGGGGAGGTGCCCGTGGCGGCAGCGGCAGCGACAGCGGCCACGGCCTTTTTTGTGGTGAGCCCGGCGTGGGGGGCTTTGGCTGATACGTGGTGCCATACTCTAGAGTAGGCTAGTCGGGTCTATCGAGGTGGCGAGTTAGTTTCTTGTTCCATTCTTCGCATTTCATGCGTTGATCAAGGGTCGGGCCGTTGGCAGCCAGGAGACGAACTTACCATGCCGATTATTTGTGACATGTTGCTGGACTGAGCCTCGATGAGAGGTCAATTCTAGCAATCGCTATTCTGCACCAACAAGAGTTCAACTCCAAGGCAGAATTGACAGCCTTGCGTCAGTCGTAATGCCTCCGAATCGCTGGGTCGTTGAGATATCGCCGATGCTCGCGAGCTTCAAAAGTTTGGCGCAAGGACCCATCTCCACGGAAAAGATTGGCTGACTAACCTGCCGCGCCGCGCAAGTCACCTGACGCACCCGCAGCCATGGGCCGCTCGGAGTTGCAGGTCTGGGACACTTTTAGCGGGTGTGGCCAAGATTTTAGCAGCCTACAGCGACAACAGCCCGCTAAATGGCTCGGCCAACAGCGCTGTGAAATAGAGCAGTGACAGTGCTCGGCCTCCGAATTGGAGGGCTTGGAGGGGCACCAATTATTTTACTGGCAGTCATTCCACCATCCGGCCGACTGGCAAAGCGGCGACGTCAAGCTTCGGATTTCAAAGCAGAGGTCCCGCCATCATCTCATGCGCGCAAGGACATATTAAAAACTGTCATGCTCAAGTCTGCAACCTCCAAGACATTGGCTGCTTCTACTACTTGCATTCTCGCTGGTTTTTCCATATATCGCTACAACCGGTACCGCTCAGCACATTCACCTACTGTTGGTGAGACGCCTGTCAGTAAGTGCTCCCGCCCTGACCTGGACAAACGTCTCATGTTCGGAACTGACGGCAACTGTACAGAAACCCCCAGCAAAATGACTGTGAACCATACTTTTCAGGTGAGCTTCTATGCACAAAACACCTCTTCATCTCGTCTTTCTCTCCGAAACGACTGCGAGATGCATCTTTTGTTTCTCATCTGCACTGCCTCGGTTACAAGTCCTTGAACTGATGAAACGTCCGCCATCTCAGACCCTCTTTGCCGTGCCGCTGTCCTGCGACGGCTGTGTCAAGTCGGTTTCGGACGCGCTCTACAGCCTGGGCGGCATCACCAAGGTCGAGGGCAACCTCGAGGACCAATTAATCGCCGTCGAGGGTTCCGGTACGTTTCACCTGGGCCAGTACACACGCTCAAGTGTCAGCCAGCGACCGGCCAGCTTTTCCGGGCTACATGCATATCCGTCGCACAACTGACACCCTCTGCTTTTCCACACCAGCGGCCCCGTCCAAGATTGTGGAAGCTATTCAGGATACCGGAAGAGATGCCATCCTGCGAGGCTCCGGATCCTCAAACAGTACGTTGCAGTTCTCCCCGCCCCTTGCATCTCAGCAGCCTCGCATTCGCATCCGCGGCATGAGGGTGGGACCCGACGGCAGGAAAAAGGTTCTCGGTATGCTAACATGCACAATACGCACAGGCGCTGCCGTCAGCATCCTAGAGAGCTTTGCTGAGTCGGTCCAGCAGGAGAGTGGCGAGGACCCTAGCCGCGAGGTCCGCGGCCTGGCACGCATGGTCGAGGTCGGCTCTGGCAGAACCCTGGTCGACCTAACGGTTCGAGGCGTCTCACCAGGCACATATCGCGCCACCATTCGCCAGTATGGCGATCTCAAGCATGGTGCTGCATCAACCGGCCCCGTGTGGAAGCATCAGGAGCAGCAGGAGGAGGAAAGCCAGCCGAAAGGTCTTTTGGGCATCGTCGAGGTTGGCAAGGACGGCCGCGGGTCCGCCTTTGTAGACCGCGAGTTTTATATCTGGGAGGTCATTGGCCACGCCATGGTCCTGACCAAGCAGCAAGACAACGGGCCGCAGCTGAGAAATGATGCCGATACGGTCGTTGGCGTCATTGCCAGGAGCTCGGGCATGTGGGACAACGACAAGACGGTGTGCTCATGCACGGGAAAGACACTGTGGGAGGAGCGCAAGGATGAGGTGGCCAAGGGCATGCTGTAGGAACTGATGCAGGATTTGACTTTTTTTCCTTTGACGGTACACGTGTAGAGCTGGGGCTTGCATATCACGGCGTTGGTGGGAGCGGGTTGAGTAGCGTTGAAAGAGATTGATGAATGACAGAGACCATGATGAAACTTATTCAGACGATCGGACTGACTGCTTATGAGACCGATTCAATCTAAAGAGGAGGCAAATAATATTGGCTAATCTCAGATTTGAAACCCATTCGTCCGACCTTTTTCTTGTTCCTCTTTTCTTTTTAAATTACCTCTTGATGCCAATGACTCAAACTGTAACCAGCGCCTGAATAAGGAAGCCCACATGGTAACATGTTCGCCACGATTTTCATGCATACTCAAGAACCGCTACAGCCAAGATGTCAAACCCGCGTTCACTGAGGTGGAAAAGAAAAAAATAGAGACTTTTGCTAAATCCTTTTGCAACCGCTCACCAACCAATCAACGAGCTAGCCGCGGCCGGAAGTGCATGTAGGTGAACACACAGCGTGACTCGGGCTCACTGGCATCGTCGATGTTGAATAATGCGCCCAGTTTCATATTCCGTTGAAGCTTTTTGAAAGACACTAGAGACGGATGCTACCATGTTGATTTAACTCAGCCAGCTATACTTGATTGTGTTGACTCTGCGTGCCACAGGCGGGCGGTTCTGGTCATGACACAATACGGAAAGAGGGCGGCCTTTCTCGGCAAAATGAGCGCGCTGTAACTCATCCATCTCTACCGAAAGCTCAAGAAACCCTAGCCATGTACATTTTCGGTACTGGAACCAATGACGGTAATTGAGTGCCGTACCGTCACGATCCACTGCACCGTGCAACACCAGCGCATGTTAGTAACAAACTCGGTAGGTGAGCGGGCCATGGACCAACCTGTCTCAACAAACAGGACCTTGAAACCATGACCAACGCATATTAGCGCTTGCAAATTGAGTGCGCAAGGGCCGCACGAGAGACATCCTTTGCGCAGTTCCGGCGGTATCGAATGCGACGGGCTGAGACAGGGACGAACATTTCGGTTCCAGAACGCGCGCAGCCTTGCGCCACAGACAGCGTTTGCACGACGCCAAGCTCGCGAGACTTGCTCGATTCTGCAAGCCGGTGTGGTACTGCATCATGGCACATGTCTTGTAGACCGAGCTTGTGCTCGTCCTTGGTGCCACGTGCCACGGGAGCGTCTACTGAGACGCAAATTGTCATGACCAGAAACAAAGAAGAAGAAGAAAAAGGGTTTCCTCCCTTTCTCTCTACTCGGTCACTGAAGTTTTGCTCCGAACCTTGCCTGCTGAGGCAAAAGCCTCAAAAATAGCGCCATGTCACCGCCTTGGCTCGGCGCGTAACTACAAGCCGTCACTGGATGCCACAACGACACGGCGGCCCTTTCCCTGCGGCCAATTTTCCCCCAAGAACTATTTTCGTAGAGACACGATGCGGTGTGACAAGAAGGTGCTCTCTGCTCAAGTGCCTCATCACATGGCCGGAATCTTTGTGATGAAGCCGCAACTGGCAGTTGAGGAGAAGGCCGGAGCGGGCCACGACGGTCAACAGTGTTTCTATGTTTAGATCGGGGAACGGCGTTATTCACTAGCCGTCAGCAATCCTTCCATCTGCTAGGCAGTAGTCGAAGCCTTGGTATAAAAATAGAGGTAAAAGCTGCAGCATGTTGCTGGGGTTAAGTTGAGGGACTGCCGAACTGTAAGCATGCAGAGCAGCTGCAGGGCTACGGCAGGCTCTGATGTAATTGTGCATGTACGTAGGTAGAATATACTCCATGTTGAATCTGTGTAGTTGCAGGGAACCAGATTGCCGGCCAAGATCAGGATTGATTCCCTGGTATCAGCGCGCAGTTTCCCGCCTCAATGTAAGAAAGAAATCCTTTGACATCTATAGATTAGTTGTAGCTGTAAATGAGACGGTAACTAGGCTGGAGGTGGTGTGAAGGCCGGACAAGGGTTCGTAGATGTTACAGGGGTTAATGTTGGGCGCTTGCGCTGGGCCAATGAGGGGCCAGAACTGCATGTTCCTGTAACCTCCTGCGTCCCAAGATAGCAACACGCTAACGGTAATGAATGCTAGAACGTGGCAGATGCATCCCCAGTAGCCATGGCGTTTTGGGCCATCATCTTTGACAGCGGCCGTCGGTTTCTAGGGTTGCACAAAGGCCATGTGTGGTACCTGAAAGGTACATTAGCGCCAGAGTAGGAGCGGTCTGGTTGCTAAAAAAACAAGCATAACAGAAGACGAATGCTTTCGAGATTGAAGGCTCTTCAAAGTATAATTGTAGCCTGAAATTAAATGTCCACGGCATAGTTAGTCGCCGTCTATTCCGGCGTAGAAAAGACCGATATCATCTAATTCAAATTGGCGCCACGCGGTATACCCGGAGCGTACACGATATTGACGGAGCAAGGATGGCCATCTGGTCAGGAGCGGGGACGGAAGCAGCTGGGAGCAGACAAGACATGGAGGCCCTGGCTCGTCTGTGGATCGTGCATAGAAGTCACCAGGTAGGTTCGGCTCTTGCGATACTAGTTAGTCGGTCAGTCTTTTCCAACGCCCAATCGGACCATTCGACTGGTCGGACCTGCATCAGCCTGCAGAAATGGTCTTATCATTGTTCGTCAATGGCGCCGTTGAAACTATTCTTAAATACTGAGCTGAGGCTTGTCACCTTGCAGCATGTCATGATGGCTTGGCAGGTGTTGGCAGTTCTGGCGAGAGCGACGGGACCAGGCTTGGTAGCGGGCTTTGTGTCTGGAACCTCGTGGCTTCAAGCGATGGCCAGTCGGAATCGTAGCTATTGGCTTTGCGGTGTTGGTATTCACTACTGTGCTAGCTGCAGGCAAAAGCACCAAGGGCAAGCCACGGCGCGGTCCTCTCATTAGTAGCCTGTGACAGATGCTTCCGCGACCATCATCATCCAACACACACAACGTCTGTAAGCCGTGTGGTACATGTCAGGACCGTGGAGCCGAGTCAGGCAAAAGACCAGCCCCTGTGCGCCCACCCTGGCAAACGAGGGTGTTGGTGTAGACGGTAGGACGGATGCTGAAGTGGAGGCCATCTGGAGGTGGTTGTAGCAGACTGGGGCGGCTACCCCTTGGGTGGGTTGAGCTAATGCAAGAGAGAGGTCCACGATGGACAGCTGTAGGCGGGAAGAATGAGACGGAGATGGGTGAGGTACTGGCAGAAGATGGAAGAGGGCAAATTCAGATAGTGGTGGTTGCAGCGTGGAATTCTGCTACTGTCGGTGGTAGCAGTAATTACTTCGGCACCTCAGGTGTGGTAACTACGTGAGGTACCGAGTCCTGGCAACCCCACCCAACCTGTGTGTCGGGTTTTGTCTTTGCCTTGGCCTTTGCAGCGGCACGTACCTGGTCTGACACGCAGTGTCGCACGCAGTTTTGGAGCAACGTCTTGTACGTGTGAAGAGCCTGGCTCTTGACAGGCGAAAAAGAAGACTGACCCTGTATAATGTGCAATGTGCCGTATAGTTGGGCGGTGCTATTGCAGTATCAGTAGTTAGGTGGTAGCTAGGTACCTTGGTAGGCAAGTATACCCACCGGATGGCACCAGTATGCCGTCTTTTAATGCCCGCAAGCCATCTCATGCACTCACTCCCCTATGCAGGCTTTGCTGATTTCATCCACGGCACAAGCTTTCTTTTCCCATTTCGATTTTAACGGGCCCATTCCTTTTCATTTCTTCTCTTTCCAGCCTTCTGGGCCTCTTTCTGCAAGCCACCTCGTCCGTCCCCTCACGCCCATTTTTTCTTTCGGCTGGCTACCGTTGCACTCGCTTTCTTGCATCCTCTTAGCAAACGCATCGCTGTCGCCGGCCGGTCCAGACGACACGACGCCATCAGAAGAGAAGTGTGCTTGCCGAGATCTTGGCTTGCCAATAGTGCCCACCACGCCGTCATTTCCGTCATTCATTTCCCCGCTCGAGCTGGCTGAGCGATCCTGTCTTTTCCGAAGCACGCACGCACGCACGTTGACCACGAGGTTATCAACATTACTAATAATTCCCGACCCCGGCTCTGGCAGCCTTTCCCTCTTTTCTCGATAAAGTCATCTTTTAGACCTGAGCCTACTGCGCTGTTCATGCTGTGACAGGGAAGACAACCGACGACATCTTCTCTCCAATACCGGACCAGGCGACCGCAAGTACACGGCTCGAGCTGATTACTAGTAACAATCAAAATTCGGCACCAGCGCTATTGCTACACACCAGAGCCCAACGGGTTGCCCTTACCAGCCCAGCACTACGACAGACTAGCCCAGCGTGCAGAGGCACCGTGACCCAGCTCTCGGACATTACCATCAAAGCTGGTGGAAGAGAAGCAGCGGGGAAGGACGCCATATCGTGCCACACGCACCTCTGCGGTCTTTCGAGCGCTAATTGGCCAGCGCGCTGAGGATAGCTATCTCGTTCCTTGGACATTTCCTTGTTTGGCTTTGCTGCTACATTGGCCTCGGGCTCACTGGATCCGACATCGACCCCTAACCTTGCCCTTGGTACGAGTGCCGGCATCGAGCATCCACTCCGTCAGTGCTGCACCGCTGCAATACCACCACCCACGCACCACACACCACTGCATCACCGCCACTGGCCCGCTGTGCAATCCACTAGCCACACGGCCCGCCCCCTCTGTGCCAAGCACCAAGTATTGGCTGCACGGCATCCCACTGGTGTCCGTCTGCTCAAACTAATAAGCGCCCGACTTGCTGCTACCCCAGCCGCACCGCTGCATTGTCCTGCAGCAGTCTCGGCTCTCCTCTCCTTCTACTCCTTCTTCTCTTTTTCTTTTCTCCGCCGGGGCCTTTGACTTTACGATCTCGGAATCGCTTCTTCATCGCTAGCCGTTTCTCCGTCAACTTGCGCAGTACGCACTGCGTTTGGCCATCATCATGTCTCTTAAGCTGGTAAGTGCTGCTCTTCTTCGATTTTCAGCGTCACCCCACCCATACCGGCCCCTCCCATTGACCGCAACCTTAGGAAATCGAGACATGGGTTTCGGCCCTCGCACGATACGACAATAATGAGTTTGACGATTCTCTGGCCGATTTCGAAAAGATATGCGATACCAGCAAGATTCTCTTCAACATGGGTGTCATCCATGCTACCCTCGGCGAGCACGAAAAGGCTGTAAGTCTTGTGCCTTTGTGGCTAAATCCGCCCACGAAATGCTAACCCGGCGCTTTTGTAGGTCGAATGCTACCAGCGAGCCATCCGTCTCGATCAGTATCTCGCTGTTGCCTATTTTCAACAAGGCGTTTCCAATTTCCTCCTCGGCGACTTCGAGGAAGCTCTCGCAAACTTCAACGATACCCTTCTTTACCTCCGAGGCAATACCATGATTGATTATGCGCAATTGGGCCTACTCTTCAAGCTGTACTCGTGCGAAGTACTCTTCAACCGTGGTCTCTGCTACATCTACCTCCAGCAAAAGGAGGCTGGTATGCAAGATCTGACTTTTGCAGTCAAGGAGAAGGTTGTTGAAGATCACGATGTGATCGATGATGCTATTCGTGAGGAAGCCGATGTAAGTCAGATCCATACTCTTACAGCAGCCGCATGCTAACCTCCGCCAGGGATATACAGTTTTCTCGATTCCCGTAGGCGTTGTATACCGCCCGAACGAAGCCAAGGTTCGAAACCTCAAGACCAAAGACTACCTCGGCAAGGCCAGACTAGTCGCTGCATCGGACCGTTCAAACGCCTTTACCGGTTTCGCTGGGTCAGAAATGAAAATCGCAAGTTCCAACAGTGGAAAGCCGCAAAACTCCCACTAACCTCGTCCAGGCTGCCAAAACCGAGGTTAAAGATGACCGACCCGCTGACAACATTTCGTTTGCTGCCACCAACCTGGTCAAGCCCGGCATCCAATCCCGACGACAACAATCAGAGCCACCAAGCAGCAGCCGCAATGTATTCCCTCCCACTCCCCCGCCCGAGAACGACCGTGGCCCGTCCCGTGGCGTTTCTGTCCGTAACGGTGGCAGGCCCACGCTCGCTAGATTAAACATTCAATCGCAAGAGTCTAATCGCAAGTACGAAAAGGCCTCCCCAGACGACGGACGACCGAATGTCACACGGTCCGCGTCGAGTGCGCTGCCTTCTCGGGGTTTCTCGCAAAGAGAGCCCCCGCCACTGCAGCGCCGACCGACCAAGACAATCGAAGAAGATGCTTACCCCAACAGCGACGTGTACGACATGTACGCAGGCCGCAAGGAGAGAGACTCAAGGGGCGGCAGCAGACAAGAACCCCGTCGCAGGCCACCGCCACGATATGAAGACGAGGAGGATGCACCGTCAGACTATGACGATGGCTCTTTGGATGGTGCTGAATTCGAAATGGTCTCCAATAATCGGCGCGGCCCGGGCTCCATGTCTAACGGCTCACGCAACACATCAAGACGGCCCGACATACGCAAGTTTCGAGTCAAAGTCCACGCCGAAGATGTCCGTTACATCATGATTGGCGGTGCTGTCGAGTTTCCCGACTTTGTCGACCGCATCAGAGACAAGTTTGGCATGCGCCGTCGCTTCAAAATCAAGATCAAGGACGAGGACATGCCTGATGGCGATATGATCACCATGGGTGACCAAGATGATTTGGAAATGGCCATGATGAGTGCCAAAGAGGCCGCAAAGAGGCAAAGACAAGAAATTGGGAAAATAGAAGTGAGTAACTCTGAAGAGCAGATGCCTAGTCTTTATGAGCCGTCGCCTGCGGATCGTGACGTTGCGTCGGGCGGCTATCGGCTGAAGCAGAGCTAACATGTTGATTTAGGTTTGGATTTTCGAGGTTTAGACTTTGGACCAGTCGCATACCCCAGGGCAACGCAACCATTTGCCGTGCTGGTTCCAATTGCATTTCTTTATTGTGTTTCATTATTTCGTCATTGCTTTCTCTATTCCCTTTGCTGTACGGAACGGCGCTGTAGACGCCGATTCCCCTCTTTCCCTTTCCGCATACCTTTCTACCCATCTTGTATCAAAATAGCATTTACCCCGTCGTCCATGAGGATACGCGCCACCTTTCACAACATTTAACGACTTAATGTTTCTCATCTACTTATATCTACCTACCATAGCTTGGCCTGGTTTCTTATTTCCTGTCGTGTTTCATTCCGATTCGAGCAGTCACTCGTCCAAGCATAATTGAAAACTCTTCCACACTGCGTGTCAAACATGCACACTCTCACCACAAGTTGCTAGATGACATTCATTTTTTTGCATGGTAGCTTTGTAGATTTCAGTTTCCTGACCGGGTAAGATGGGTATATTTCATAGTGATACAAAGTTGTACATGTAAGCTTTTGCCGAAACTCGTCAGGGGACAAGGTAGTATTTTACACAAGCTCCTGCACGCATCGCAGCCGGTGCTGCCACTCGTCACGGCCCAGCGTCGCAAACATGCGTCCGCTGCTCTGAGACACGACATCTTGCCCGCCCGCGCCCACCAGACGCAGCACATTGTGCACCGTCAGTGGCTCGACGCCGTGGGGATCCAAAGCCTCGCGCAGCGCGTCCATCACCTGCTGTCCGTCTGCCCACACGACGTCGTCCCGTTGGAGCACCTGCTCCAGCGCGGCCAGGACGCGCCCGTCGGGCGGTGTGGCGGCCACCGACGCCCGGTAGACGTCCTGCGGCGGCCGCCAGAATAGATACGGGTGCTGCTCGACGACGTCGCCCGCTGCGCGGAAGCCGCCGTCGCGGCTGGCCAACACGCCGTGCAGGTATGCGGCGCTGGTGTCGTCGTCGTCGGCGGCGAGCTGCGGCACGAGCTGGAGCGGTGCAGAGGCGTTCGGCCACGCGGAGATGCCCCCGTGCGTGGCGGATTGGACCGCGGCGAGGATGGGCGTGAAGAGATGCGTGCGCAGGAGGGCGACTTCGTGGGGCGGGAGAGAGGCGAGGGGTTGACGGAGGAGGAGATCCCGATACTTGGCGTTGAAGTGGTCGAGCTTCTCGACGTTGAGCTTGATGCCGCCTCGGGTGAATTTAAAAGTCAACTATTTCGATTCCCATCATGTTAAATTTGTGGCTCTACGAGGTAGTCAAGAGAGGGAGGGAGAGAGAGCTTACAGCGTCGGCAATGTCGTCGACGGAACGCGGCGGCTTGACGTTGACTTTAAAGGACGACCCGAGGTTGGCGAGCCACGAGAGCAGCGCGGCGGGAAAGACGCGGCCCGTCTTGTACTGCGAGAGGTTGACGTCGGCGTTGCGCTTGCTGAGCTTGGTGCCGTCGGGGTTGACGAGCAGGCCGAGGTGCGCAAAGATGGGCGGCGTCCAGCCAAAGGCCTGGTAGAGGGCAATGTGCTTGGGCGCGGAGATGAGCCATTCCTAAACATGACCGTTAGATCTGACAGCCCAGTGCAAAGTGTAACAAGCAAAAATAAGGACACTGAAAACAAGGAAAGAAGTAAGGAAGAAAGAAAGGGAGGAAGTGAGGAATTCCATACCTCTCCTCGAATGACGTGGGTAATGTTCATGAGGTGGTCATCCACCACGCACGCGAAATGATATGTCGGGAATCCATCCGACTTTAGTATGATAAAGTCTTCCTCATTCTCCTTTTTCTGAAAGTTGCCGTAAATGGCATCGCGCAGCCTCGGCCGCCCAAAGGCATCGCCCTTGAAGCGCACCACGTGCGCCTCCCCGGCGGTAGCGCGCGCCGCCGACTCGGCGTCGTCAACGGCGCGACAGGTGCCCGGGTAGACCGTCGGCTGGCCGGCCTCGTGGAGTACCTGCTTCTGCGCGTCGAGCTGCGCGGGCGAACAGAAGCAGCGGTACGCGTGGCCCTTGTCGATGAGCGTCTGCACGTGCTCCTTGTAGATGGGGAGACGCTCAGACTGGGCAAGGTCTCGTCAGTACGTCTGCCCGTCAATGAGGTGGGGGTATGGAGAAGAGGAAGAAGGAACAATTACCTGGCGGTAGGGACCATGGGGGCCGCCGCAGTCGGGGCCTTCGTCCCAAGAGAGGCCGGCCCAGGCTAGATCCTCGAGCAGACGTGCTTCGGCGTCGTGGACCAGGCGACTCTGAGAAAGCCGTCAGTTTCGGGGAGAGACGGAGATGGGGCGTGTTTGTGGGAAGGGGCCATGTATACCTGGTCTGTATCCTCAATGCGGAGAATGAATGCGCCGCCGTCCTTGCTCGCCCGTGCCGCGAGGTTGTTGAACAGCGCCGTCCGCAACGAGCCCAGGTGTAGGTATCCCGTTGGCGACGGCGCAAACCGCGCGCGAATGGGCTGGTCGGCGCTCTGCCCCAGGATGAACCGCGTCGCCGTTGCCGCGTTTGCCCCTCTTGAGCTCGGCGTTTTGTCTCCCTTGGAGCCTTTGAGCAGTCCTAGCCCGCGGAGCCCTCGCCGAGGCTCCGTCGATGCCGGCGATGAGCCATTGGCTGCGGCTGGTGACGATGATTCGTGGTGCCGAGCAGCGCAGAGGTGGAAGCAGCGCAAGCTCCGCAGCGGCGTGGGCACCGGGTGCTGCTGGCATCTCAGGACGAGATGCCGGCCGTGTATTCGGCAGGAAGCGCGCGCAAGGGACATTATTGTGAGCGCGGTTGTGAGGCTGACAGTCTCATCGTGGATAGTGAAGATATAAAAATCTGGGTAGAGAGAGGTTGGCGCGCTGATGACCTGAGGCGACCCCTGTATTTTGCGGGTTCAGCGGGCGGGACGCGCCAACACACTTGAAGGCTATATTTACTTGACGTTGTTGTTGCGACATTATAGCCAGTACACAAGAAAACGAAGGGAAATCCGAAACAAATACCCAAAAGTCTTCCTCGAGAAGTTTACTTTGAGGTTCTGCAAAAAATGATAATAATGTGGCGGGAGAGTTCTTTGCCACTCATCCGTCGTGCAATCAATTATCAGAAAGGAAGAAGCGACTTTGAGGCAATACCACCAGGAACTTATGCTTCTATTATATCAGTTGTATTATCAATATTCAATGAATGTTGCCTTTATTCTATAGGACCTATTGCTTTTCACCATAATAGAGTACCCTTCCCATGGCGTCATCTTGCGAGCCTCGCTGTCACGTGGAGTGGTCGCGCAAGGCTGTGCCAGGACAAGCTGCCAACAAACATCTTGCAAGCCTTGTACCAGTCAAAGCTCTATATACAGACCAATTGCCATCATATTTCATTGCGAGCACACTGAACAGTCGCTCGACGCCAAGACGACATCCGGCACCCAGACGCCACCTGAAGCCGAGATGCTGTTGAACGACAAGACGCCACCAAAAGCCACCACTGTTGCCTATGCAGGAGCGGCAATGGTCGAGTTTCCGCAGGACGACTGGTCGCCCAAGCAGATACGCCGTTACATTAAGCACATTCTGGTTACCAAGCACGACATGGACCCGCTCGCGGCCGACGAGGCTGCCGAGAAGTGGAAGATGGGCCGCGGGCGCGATCTCTTGTCGTGGGACCGCCATTCGTTCCAAAAGACATTCAGTGATGAAGTTGGGCCGCACCTGTATCGTACAGTTTACGAGGAGGAGTACTCCCACTGGAAAACGTCCAAGGAAGGGCTGGCGTATCGCTGTGAGATGACACCATGGGCCAATTTCGTGACGGCGTTTCTGGTGTCGTATTCTGCCTTGCTGACACCATCTGGCAGTATTGATAGGCTCCAGCCAGGCTATATTCCTTGCCGTCGTGTTGAATTCCTTGTGGCCGTTTATGGAGCAGGAATATGGAAAGTGCGCTTGTAAGTCTTTGGCCCCTCCCCAGCCGTGGATGCGTGAGACTTTTAAAAGAAAAACGCCGGCAGACTGACGACCAGCCGACTGCGGCGCGAGAACGTAACAGTTGCCACTCTCAAGGCAGCTTCGATGGTCATTGTGTTGCACATTGTTGCTTATTCCACGGTGGCCCCCCGGCGTCACTGGGAGGTTTCGACATACTTTGTATTCTTGTGTTGTTCAGCGGGCTTTGGATGGTTGTTATGCTTCCTATACATCAGCGAAAAACGATCACAACGTCAGCGGGATGGCGCGCATATTTTGACTGCCTGAACCCTGTGAATTGAAGTCTTGGTGAGATGGCTGCGCTATCGCACAACAGGAGGGTGAAAATTTGGACACGGAGCAGAAATTATACTATAAAACTAAGAATAAAGAAGAAAGAAATCTACAAAAAAGAATAAATGGGACACTTGAAACAAACTACAAGGGTTCTCACACAATCGCCTGGATCGTGCAGCTGCACAAGAATTCGCCACGTCACCAATTTTATAACGCGCAAACTAATGCAATACGAAGCGTATGGAACTGCTTCGGGTTCACGACTCTACTGCAAGGATACCGTGCTTCACGGACTCTGGTGCGCAGAAAGACGACACAATCCCTGCCAGAGAGCCGAGGCTTTGGCAGGAGAAGGAGCTGCCTGACCACGATGATATTGTTCAACCTGGGTTCCGTACAGAACTTGTCTTTCGAGGAGTGAATGCAGGCAATATAGCTCTCGCTGACGACCTTGAGCCGCTACTCTAACGCTGGCAGGCCAGTTTTGAATCACCTACGAGCCGCATCTAGATGTCCCAGATGGCCCGCGTCGCTTGGCCCGCAATGTCCCGCGCTCCGTGAGGGAAGTCTATCAAGACTACCAGCTCACATTGTCTAAGCTAATTCGACAAATATTTATGAGCAATGGCGACGACACCATTCTCAATAAGAGGTCACTCGACCAAAGTTTTCCGCTGGTAGAGGCTTTGGAGCAGGCACACCCGCCCTTGGTAACGGTGATTGAAGACCTGGCATCGTTGTCCTGTCTCGGGCTAATGGGCTCTCGCAAGGGGCAGTGTCAGATATTCGCTTGCACGGATAAAATGATGAAAGAGATCGTGGATAGATAGAGCGACTACAATAGCATGACTCTCTTCTCCGCTGAACAGAAAGGACCTTACAAGAACCGCTCACCTCCCTCTAGGCAGCCATCATGATCCACCTCAGCCTCGAGCGGGTGAATGTTTCCATCTGCTCATCGCAAACCAACATCTGACCTCTTTTACTTCCAACATGACTGCTCTAGAGCCATGTGCTTCAATAAGTGGCTCCCATATTCCTCCAACTTTGACTATCCTGAAGCAGCCCTTCATGCCTGCATCTGCAATAGCATTCATGGCGGCGATTCCATTCCGCTTCAAGAACTGCTTTCGACAGCCAGTCCCGACACCCTGAACCATCTCGACGACGAATGGGGATCACCACTTCACGTAGCCATTCGATACGACAGCCTGGACGCCACGGATCGGCTGCTTCGCGCCGGCGCCGATGCCGTGACCCAGCGCGACTTTCCCGGCATGGGCTTCGATCCGCCAGCGCCCATCATGCTGGCTATTGGCCTCGGTCGAACAGTCCTCGTGCAGCGCCTCTGGCAGCACATGCCTCCGGACACGTACGCCAACGGCGGCACGCGGCCGTATTTTTCGTGTGTTGCGCATGCGGCACGGTGCGGGCAGATCGATATCCTGAAGTGGCTCCTGGACGTGTGGGACGGATGGTCTCAAGAAGCCCTGAGCTGGACTTTGAAAGCGTCTGCGAGGAGGCTCGATTTCTTCTGTGTCGACATGTTGATACCACGGTCGAGTTATCCGTTGGACATTTTGAATGAGGCGCTGCAGGCAGCTACAGTCGACACACAGTATGAGGATGCAGAGCTGCCGATGGAGCTCTGCACCACAACCGAGTGTCTTGGCCAGGAGCGCGTCATTCGCGCTCTGCTCGATAAGGGGGCAGACCCCGATACGCTCTTCAGAAACGGACAGCCTCTTGTGACAGAGGCGGCACGGTTCACGGAGCGGGCCGTCGCGCTGAGAGCTCTCCTCGAGGGCGGCGCCGATCCCAATGCGACGAGAAAAGATGGGAGCACGGCGCTGCACTTGCTGGCGACGCCAGTCTTTACAAAGAAATCTCTGCGGACCATGAGAAAGCCTCACGAAGTTGGCATTCGGCTATTGCTGCAGCACGGCGCTTCCATGTATACCAAAGCTGCGCGAGGGGAGTTGCCCCTGCACCGCGCTGCGTTTGGCGGCAATATGCGCATCTTTCAATTATATCTCTCCGCACTCGACCCAAAAGACCAGAACAGTACAGTGCTCCTACGGCTCGACAATGGCTACGGGGAGTCGCTGCTCCACTGGGCTGCTGCGGGCGGTCGATGCGACATGCTGGGTTATCTCCTCTCCCTAGACGGCAGCGCCGCACGCGTCAACGACCAAACGGATAATGGATGGACGCCGCTCATGTGCGCTCTTATCCCCCAATCGTCCTTATCCAAAGGAGCGCAAGAGGCAATTCAAGCCGCGCGGCTGCTTCTCGCTCACGGCGCCGACCCTCTCCTGTCGGCCACCGACGGTTGGACGCCGCTGCATTGTCTCGCCCTGCACAGATACACTCGTCCATACGGGGAAGCGTACATTCTGGCCAGGCGACTCATCGCCATGGGCGTTGACGTGGACGCCAGGGCCGCAGCGCTCAACACAGGTCGGCAGGCCTGGGGCCACGACGCGCAAGTCACCTCGGCAGAAACTGGTGCGAGTCAGCGACGGCTGTTGGGGACGGGCATGACGCCGCTCCTTTTGGCGGCGGAACTCGGCGCGCTCGGCGTGAGAAGGGCGCTGATGGAGAGTGGCGTAGACCAGTCCTGCACAGACTATGCGGGCCGAGACGCGTTGGAGCTGGCCTCGCGGTGGATATACCCTCAAGAGTACGCTCAAGAGGAAGACATGTACTGGTGAGTCACTTTGCCGTTGATGGTGTTGAGAGTCCGGGCAATATAAAACAGATTTGTGAACAAAAGCGAGAAGTCAAGGTAAGACTGTAGTTGTAGAAACTCGATACGGCTGTGGTCAAGATATCACGGTAGTCTAGTAAAGTCTCTCTGCCTGTACTGCCGCCCAATATGCTTGCCTATTTCCTCTCCAAATGATTAAAAGTGGGCGAAGAAGACTCGGAAAGCCGAGAACCAACGGAAATGTATCTGCGTAGATCTCAGTTTTGATCAGATGGCCTGCTCAGACGGCCCAAAGATATGACTGCGGCATCGGTTGGCTGATTTGAGCCCCCCAAACAGTCTCGCTGCCTGAAATAAGAAAAAGTGTCAATGATTACCCCCGGTTCGACTTTCGCGCTTTCTCTGTTGTACTTCGCTATGTATGAGGAACTGCTGCTCAGATATCTGTAGTTTGGCGGCTGAGTATTCCTTGGGAATGCTAGATGGGTATCGCCCTTCCCGATATCAATCCACTGAACGAGCAGATTAATAAGCATACCCCGCTGTCGAAGAGAATACAGACAAGTTCCAATCCCATGATGGAGATATTCTCGAATATTCCTTGACGCTCGCCGGAAACCACCATGCACTTCATTACAGCGCGCCAGGCAGACGCTTAGGAAAATGGGACGTTGGGGCCAGGGCTTTGACCGCGGTATAACGTATTGGGGAAAATGTCACAAGCTACTCATTATAGGCAGCCTAATTTCCACAGCGCACACGGCGTTATCCCCGGATGGGCGCGCCCGCAGCCTTGTTATTGGCCTCGATTCGCGCCCACCCTGCTCATCCGCGGGCCGGTCCTTTTGTAAACAAGATAAGAGCAGGAAAAAAAAAGGCTGCTAAACGGCTGCCTGTAACAGTTCGAGCATGTATATAGCTGCTTCCTTTTGAGTTGGTCTTTGTGTTGTCCCTCGCCATCGCTATAGATTTTGGCGCCATCAACTGGGCGAACCAACCGCCATTGAACAATTCTCACTCAAATCGCCCAAAACATGTCAGAGACACACGACGACAAGTGTTTGACCACGGCTACCGAGGCTAGCATTGCCAAGGTCGAGGATCCACTCGCGTCAACTGATCAGCAAGACACACAATCGCAAGAGCAGCTGACCCTCCATGGGCCGCAACTCTGGACGCTGGTCGCAGGACTCTATCTGGGACTGTACCTGCTGGCCCTGGAGCTTACAATGCTGGCCACCGTGATCCCGACCCTCACGAGCGAGTTCCACACCGTGTCGGACATATCATGGTACGAGGCTGCCTACGTCGTCACCCTGTGAGTTTTTTCCCCTCTGTCTTTCTTGCCGCGTGGTGCTCAAGACACTGATTCCCCTTTCCGCTCAAGCTGCGTCTTCATCCCGCTCGTGGGCAAGCTGTACGAGCAGCTGCGTGTCAAGCACGTCTACCTAGCCTTTATGCTCATCTTTGAGGCCGGCCTCGTCATCTGCGCCACGGCCTCGTCGAGCCAAATGTTCATCGTCGGCCGCG
The DNA here is from genome assembly GCA_030778065.1 of Akanthomyces uredinophilus. NCBI lineage: Eukaryota > Fungi > Ascomycota > Sordariomycetes > Hypocreales > Cordycipitaceae > Akanthomyces > Akanthomyces uredinophilus. Next base: position 113,150 of record JAPFRW010000118.1, on the reverse strand, counting down.
CCGTCAACGGGCTCGGCTCGGCGGGCCAGTTTAGCGGCACGATGCTCATGCTCGGCTCGGCCTGTCCGGCGGGCATCAGGCCGCTTGTGACCGCGGCGGCCGTGTCCATGATCTCGGTGGGATCCATGACGGGACCCGTCATTGCCGGGGTGCTGACGGCTCGAGCAGGCTGGCGGTGGTGTAAGTCGACAACCTTTCGCTCTCTCGAGTGGGCACTATAAAATGCATGTTGTTAATTCGAAAGAAAAAGGCTTCTGGATGCTCCTACCCATGGGAGCCGTCATCATCGTCTTACTACTGCTGATGAGGCTGCCCGAACCGAGCGACAAGCCCCCGGCGCTGCAGGCGCTCAAGGCATTGCCAAGACGAGTCGACCCGTTGGGCTTTGTCCAGTTTGCGGCAGCCATTACCATGCTGCTTCTCGCGCTCACATGGGGTGGTGGCAAGCTGGCCTGGTCCTCGCCCACCATCATTGGGCTGCTGTGCGGAGGCGTCGGCCTGCTCGCCGTCTTTGGCTTCTGGGTCCGACACAGGAACGAAGGAGCGCTCATCACGCCATCTTGCTTGGGACAGCGTTCTATATATATAGGCGGACTAGTGGTATGTCTGCAGGGCGGTGCGTCTCAGGCCGTGCCTTTTTATCTCCCGCTGTGGTTTCAAGCCATCAAAGGCGACGACCCCAGCGCGAGCGCCGTACACCTGCTGCCGTCTCTCGTGACGATGGTGCTCGCGCTCATATTCTTCGGCGTCTTGGTGCAGCGGTTTCAGCGTGTTCCTCCGTGGGCGATTGTCGGCAGCGTGATTTCCTGCGTCGGCACGGGACTGTTAACGACACTTGGCCCAGAATCCTCGGCGGGCTATTGGGCTGGCTATCAAATCATCACAAGTGTCGGGCGAGGCATTTCATTTCAAGCGGCAAGTCACACAACTTCTTTGGATACTCTGATTGAGTCAATGCTGACAGTTTGATTCAGCCCATTACATGCGTGCAGGAATTCGTGCCTCCCGCTCAGACCGCCATGAGCATGTCGATCATCAGTCTATTCATGCAGCTTGGCATCGCCATTTCCGTCTCGGCTTCGCAAACCATCTTTGCGAACCAGCTACCGCCCCTACTGCATCGATACGCTCCTCGGGTCAACGTGACCATGATGCAGGAAGCAGGTGCTGCGAATGCTCGATATCTGATACCCCCATACATGTTCCAAGGATTCTTAAAGGCTTATAATCAGGCCGTGACTGACATGTTTGTGCGTATTCCATACTAGTTATCATTTATGACTTCCGGCGCTTTTCTTGTTGTGTGTTTAGGTCTCGTTGCAGTTACTGACTTTTCGTGCTTAGTATTTTCCCATGGCCGCTTGTGCTCTGGCTGCCGTCGCAAGCTTCGCGCTGGAGTGGAAAAAGATTGGTCTCAAGAACAAGGAAGACGATGCTTAACTGGTGGCCATTACCCAGTCCATCTCTATCATGGCCCTGTCAAATCATGTACAGACCGCCGCAAATAGTTTCATTCTTGATTGGATCTAGTTCGCTGGTTTATTCGCCAAGGAAATCTCCTTTATCCAACCCGGTGTATAAGTATCAAGTGTAATAAAAATAAGAGAGGATTGTAACTTTCTTCCAGACTCCTACCATACCCCAACTTTTCTCGCGCTCCCGGCGCAGTTGCTCTTCTTTTCTCGCCTTCGCGCCTCATCAATCCCAATGCCAACATCAACATCGCCCGCGCTCTCTATGCAAATACCAGTCATCAAAATTTCTTTATACCTCATGCAGTACGAGTGAGTATGTAACGTTTATTGACTCTTTCTTGGATCATATGTCTCGTTTACTGGGCCTGGCATTGCGGTTGGCCGTCGTCAGCATCCTCGTCATGCCATTCGCCGCCGAATCGAGGGTCTTCCGAGTTTTCGCCCATCTATTAAACTGTTAGCTTCAGATTGCAATTGGTTCACGGCGTGCAACTCACAGTTTCAATGTCAGCATCGTCGTCGTACTCGACGTCGTCAACCTCGGCCGTCTTGGGCGCCTCGAGAGCAGGCGGCAGCATCTTCAGCAGGGCGTCGTAAGCCGCAGCATCCTTGAGGAAACCGTCTTCGGGGAATTCGACCGCGACCAGCAGGTATAGATCACCCTTGGAGTCACCCTTCTTGAACGGCATGCCCTCGCCGGGCACACGGAGGCAGTCACCTGGGCGCAGGATTTGGCCCTGCTTGCGCTCGATGGAGATGCCGCGTCCGTCAAGGTGCTCGAGCACAACGCGGTGGAAGCCGGAGAGCGCCTCACCGAGGGATATCTTGAGCTCGGCGGACAAGTCATTGCCCAAACGCGAAAAGGTGTCATGGGGCTCTTCAACGAGGGTAAAGACGATATCGCCCGGTATTTGGTCGGGGGACTGGTCGGCCTCGCCCTCGAGGACGATGCGCTCGCCCTGGACGGAGCCGCGGGGGATGTAGAGCTCGAGCACCTTTTTCTCCTCGGTGGTGCGCTTGCCCTTGCACTTCTTGCAGCGGTCCTTTTCCTTGAATACGTTACCGGCACCCTGGCAGGCGTCGCAGAGCATGGTCTCGCGGCGCATCATGCCGGGGCCGATCTGGCGGATACCCTCGACGATACCTTGGCCGCGGCAGCGCGAGCACGACTCGGGCTTGGCCTTGTCCTTGCCTCCTGAGCCCTTGCAGCCGCCGCAGAGGACCTGCTTGTTGGCAGCAAACTTGACCGTCTTGCCGCGGTAGAGCTCCTCGAGCGTCACCTTGTACTCCTGCTCCTCGTCAGGACCCTTGCGGGGACGGCGCGGACCGCCGGGGCCGCCAGGGCCGCCCATGTTGAAGCCAAACATTTGCGAGAGGATATCGTTGAGATCGGCCTCGGGCCCGCCGGCACCGCCACGCGAAGGGTCAAAGGCGGCCATGCCGTGTGTGTCGTAGAGATGGCGCTTCTCCTCATCGCCGAGGATCTCGTAGGCGCGGGAGGCTTCCTTGAACTTGACCTCGGAGGCCTCGCGCTGGTCCTCGGGGACCTTGTCGGGATGATACTTGAGGGCGGCCTTGCGGTAGGCCTTTTTGATCTCGTCGCCCGACGCAGTCTTTTCGATGGAGAGCACCTCTGGGGGGAGGAGAGTCGTGGGTTAGCAACGGTGGGGAGCGTGCGTGGAGCTGGGTCAGCTGTTGTGCAGCTCAGACGTACCGTAGAGGTCAATCTCTACCTGGCCTTCGGCGCCAGCACCTGGGAAGCTGTCGGCCATGTCTATTTACGTGTATGGCGGTTGTGTTGTATGACGACGAGAAAAACGCAGGCAGCAGGCGGGCTTTTTAGAGGGGACTGCAAGTTGAAAATCTGTAGTGGGGTTATCGCTGTATCGCTATCTGTGAAAGGCTAGTGCCGCTCGGCTGGCCGCCTGGTCTGTCAGCGGGCGCCGTGTTTGTCTGGTTGGTTGGCCGGCCTTTTTTACTGGTGCTGGGTGGTGGGCGTGCTGCTGTGGCTGGTGGTGTGCAGCCTGTGAGCCTGTACCGTCGGCAACTGCCTTGTGGCTCCACCAGCCACGGTCCTATTCAGTAGATACAAAGAGGGTGTGTGATGCAGTCTGCCTGGCGGTCCACAGCCTCATATTGGTAGAAGGCTGGCAAATGGACGTGTCGTAGACACCATCGCAAACAATTGTCAATATTCCTGTATCTCATGTCTATTTCGGCAAACCCATCAGTCTGGGACTGGTAGAGAGCACTCCACTCCACGGCAGCCTGCGAACAAACGCGGCCCGGGATTTGCTCTAGCGCCACACTGAAAAGGCTTGTCCGCTTTAGCGCAGTTACGGTCTTCACACGCTGCCGACACTGGCGTCACAGACAACGGGCACACAGGGTCCTGCTACGGCGTCAGTCGGCAGCCGACAGATCTGCCTCCCATGCCGTTGACCGGTCACAAGTTAGGAGGAGCTTCCAAGAGCTTGCAAAAGCAAAAAAAAAGAAAGGAAAAAGAAATAGTGGACAACCGTTGTACAAGTAGCAGTTTTATTCATCTTCGCACTTCTAGAATATATAGACATCCAACGTCGCCAGCATCAACACCAGCTACCACCCGCTTCCAATACCCCGCCACCAAAGTCTCCCAGCCCCACCAACATGTCACTTTATACCCAAACCTCCAAATCTCCATCCTCGTCCTTCCAACTATCTATCCATCAACAACACCTTCGTTCCCCAACCATGTCGCGCAAGGCCGTGGGCATCGGCGCCCTAGACCGCTCCCGCCTCACGTCTGCGCACTACGCCTCCCACGGCTCCTCGCTGCGCGCGACCAACGCCCAGGCGCTCGAGACGCAGCTCTCCGTCTTCCGGACGCTGCTGCAGCAATTCGCCCAGACGCACGCCAAGGACATTCGCTCTGACCCTTCCTTTCGCGCACAATTCGCACGCATGTGCGCCGCCATTGGCGTCGACCCCCTCGCGTCCTCCTCCTCCTCGTCCTCCTCCAGCAGCAGCAACAACCCGTCCTCGGTGTGGGCGCAGCTCCTCGGCAAGACGGTCAACGACTTTTACTTTGACGTGGCGGTGCGCGTCGTGCAGGTCTGCGGGGCGACGCGCGCCGAAAACGGCGGCCTCGTGTCCCTCGCGCAGGTCTGCGAGCGCGTGTCCCGCGAGAAAGTCGACGGCGGCGGCGCCCAGGTCTCCGAGGACGACGTCCGCCGCGCCGTCGCCACGCTGCGGCCGCTCGGGGGCAGCTACGCCATCGTCACGGTCGGACGCCGAGAGTACATTCGCAGCGTGCCGCGCGAGCTCAGCGGCGACCAGGCCGGCTGCGTCGAGGCCGCGCAGGTGCTCGGCTACGTGAGCGTGGGCATGCTGCGCGACAACCTCGGCTGGGAGGCCGCGCGGTGCAAGACGGTCATCGAGGACCTGGTCGCGCAGGGCATGCTCTGGGTCGACAAGCAGACGGGAGGCGAGTGGCAGTACTGGAGCCCGGCCTTTATGGCGGGGATAGAAGGCGGAAGCTGAATGAGAAAGTCTCCTTGTAGCATGAACAGGCAGACCAATGGCGCATCGAGGCAATTAGATTACCGACGCATACACAATAGATACAGCAGGATACCCGGCATTTTGCCATGTACATATTCATAAACAATTGGCATTCAATAAATATTCAATAAATAGTCAACACATCCGGCCAAAGAGATTTGTACAAGGTCCATGCGCGCAAGTAAACACCGGTGATTTCGTCATCCCTCCCCTTTTCCCATACACAATCCGCAACCAGCCAAAGCAGCTTTGGTTTAGTCGCCTCGTCCACCTACAAGGCTGCTCCTATACCCTGGAGAGAAATTCGTCGCCTCAATGTGCCGTCTATCGTCTAGTCTCTTGCAAGTCGGCAGACAGACGGCAAGACACCGTCCGCGCAGGCCGCTTGCCGCGTTTCAGGTGCTGTATTTAGTAGGGAGGGTTGGGGCCCATGGGACCGCCCATGGAACCGCCCATGCCGGGAGGAGGGTAGTCGTCGGGGCGGCCCATGTTGCTGCGGCCGTCACCGCTGCCAAAGTGCTTCTTGCGGAGAGCGGCGAGGCGCTTCTTCTTGGTGGTGGTGTTGACATATGTACCAATGACGAAGCCGATGACGTTGAAGAAGGGCACCCAGAGGTGGTTGGGCAGGAACTGCTGGGCAAAGGCCAGGGACAGCGGCGATACGACCCACGAAACCTTCATGACCTTCCAGAAGCCAACCTTGACGGTGGCGCGGACCTGGTGGAACGTGCGGGCACCGGCGATGAGGGCCATGGCGACCAGGTAGATGCTGTTCTGGATGGGCGCAATCTGCGAGGCTGTTAGCAGGTTTCTGTGGCACCATGACGATGGGCAAACGGAGCGCAACGTACCACCAGATTGCTGACGATGATCTGCAGAATCTTGGCCTTGAGGCTGGTGCGGTTGTGGAAGACCTTTTGCAGCATCCAGATGAGGACGTGGCCGATGGGCGCGCTGACGAGGGCACCGTAGGCGGCCATCTTGGGGACTCGCGAGGTAAAGTAGTTTCCGTGCTTGTTGCGGTCCTTGGCGAGGAACGAGGCGAGCAGCTCCTGGAGACCGGCGAGACTACCGGCGGTGAGCATCTTGGTGCGGAGGGGGTTGGACTCGAGCTGCTTGATGTAGGCCTACAGTTTCGAAAGCAAGAGATCCATGGTTAGTGATCGCCATACAGATTGGGCGCATCGCCGGCGCAGTCACATTGCTGCAACGCGAGCGAGGCGGTCGAGGAGGAGAAGGGGGTATACGCACAGCGAGGTAGCCCTTGGTTCCAGCATCGCCGGCACCGCCCGTCAGAGCAGTGCCAATCTTCTCGGCGAGCGGGTGCTTGCCACTGGTGCCGGGGATCTGACCATTCTGAGCCGCATTGTTCACGACATTTTTCGCCGTCTGCTGGAATGTTTCCCGTTCAAACTTGACCGACATGATGGGCGGGAAGGACGGGGGGTTGTGTGTGGGTTTTCGGTTTGGGAATGCGGAAAGGATGTCTCGCTCTCGGGACTCTATTGTCGTCGGGACAAACGGTCAAAGGGGCCTAAAAGTAGGCGTCTGCCGGAATTGTTAGATGAGGTTCCGATTTTTTTGCTGTTCTTCTTCTCTCCGTCTTTGCTGTTGTCGTCGTCGTCGCTGGGTCTTGGGCTTCAATGCGAGGCGCGCGGCGGTGGTGCCTTGTCTGGAGACTTGTAGCGACCCAACTGGGTTTGTTTACAAGAGACACGCTCCGAACAAGTGCTGTTGCGCGGAGCGACGCTAGCTATCTCCCAGCACAACAGGCTCACGAGGAAGAGAGATGCAGGAAGGCTTGGAGGCACGTACAGAGCAGAGAGAAAGGATGCGGCGACGGACAATGACGTTTCCCAGCAGCGGTTGCACGTAATTCGGCGCGATGATTCTGAAATAAATCCTGTCAAGGAAGAGAAGGGAAAAGAGTGCGACGGTGACGACCGGGGGAGGGAGGGGGGGGACAGGTAGGTCTGGCACCGATGACCCCGTCCATGCCACTAAAAACGCCTACACGCACCAGAGGCTTTTGCTGTCGCGCAGCGTGCGCAGCGCAAGCACCTGCCAAGACCCGACACTGAGGCCGCTAAAAAAGAGCACCGCTGGCCCGCTGTGACGGAGCGCCACGACCGCTGGAGAGCTGGAGCTCGGCGAGTCGCGACGGGCTTGGACGGGGGGCGGCCCTTTTCTGGGAGCCGTCAATGCGGTGGAGCCGCAGATTGCACCTCATTGGCCGCTCCCCCTGGGCGTGCTGCTGGGTTCCGAGGCTCTTCTGCAGCCCTGGCAACCGCTAGCCATGAAATGTCTTTGTTGACATTGGGTCTCGGCGCGTCTTGCGCAAGCTCATTAATGAAGTGCAGCCCGTGTACGCAAACCACCAGGACTCACTCAGTAACTACGGGGTACAACGACAGACTGACTGTCCGCTGCCCAGATCTGCCAATTGTGGATGACAGCCTTGCATGAAGCCCTTTGCCGAGGTCTCTGGAGGCGGGCGCTTGGCAGCCAATGAACCATCTGGTTGGTACAAACAGAGGGGCTACTTGGACCCTCCAGTACCTCGAGTGAAGCTATTCCCAGCTTATGCTAAATATTATGATGCCCAAGCTGCAGTCTTGTACTGTTGTCCTCTTGTGGACGTTTGTTTGTATCGTTTCAATGTGAATGTTGTTGTATCGGCTCCCATCCCAAGCCCTCCTGTCGTTGCCAACCAACACCCACGAAACTGACAGCTGCCACCGCCGGATGGCAAACGCACTTGTTTACTTCGCAACCTGTTCCTCTTCCGGACGCGCTGCAGATTCTCCTCCTGGCTTCCGTACCTAGACGCGTCAACTCCAAACTGAAGCAGGCGAATATTTCCCAAGCACATATCTCGCCTAGCCCCGTGTAATTGATGCTGCTGCTGCTGCTTTCGCCTAACCCACATCACACTTACTCTTGCATTCTTTCCTCCCAATTCGCTTTCTTTCTACCAATTCATTAGTTTCATATATTTTCATCCAGCGCGCGGTGACTACAGCAACAGCTTGGTTCCTTCTATAACTGCTCTCGATTCTCTTCCTACGAAATATTGCCACTTCCTCTCCCCCTTCCTGACGCGATGCCTCTTCGAAAGGCTTTCAAATCTCTTGGTCGGCCAGCCAGTCTCGACGCGCAGTGCACACACACCACAATGACACGCGTGTACGGACCAACCCATCTCTGCAGCGCCTGCCATCGACCAGGCCCCTTTGGCTGGGTATACCAGTGCACGCAGGACAAAGAGGGCATCATCGACGACGCCCTCGCCCAAGGCGACCTTGTAAGTCAAGCTTTCACTAAACCACAACATGCTCCATTGATCCTCATACACGCTCCGTCTTAGAACTGCTGTGACCAGGTCGGTCTCGCCCTGGCTGGCCAAGTCAATGCGCGGCGTAGCAATGTCCCCGACTGCCGGGACAAGTTTAGCCTCCTCGACCAAATCAGCTTTGAAAAGATGGCCAGCTACCGTCCCGACCAAATTGCCACACTGCTTCGACAAAAAGAAAAGGTATTCGCACGCATTACTTTCGACCGAAGGAGGTCCACGTTCCTAACACATGCGGGGTTATAGGTCCAGGCCATAATCCAGCGAGACCGCATGACCCAAAACGGAACCTCGCTGTTTGCCCACAACGGCCTCTTTGACCTCTCCGAGCCCCTGCCCAATCCATACGAGTACCGGAAGCTGTAGGGCAGCACCGCTCGCAAGGAATGCCTCTACCGCGTCTGCGCTCACTGCCGCCCGACCTGCGCCGACCGCGCCTACGTCAGCCTCGACGCCGTCGCCCGGGGCCAGATGCCGCCGACCGCCATCACGGGCTTTAGCTTCCTGACCATTTCCGGCCGCCCGGTGACGGACGCGCGCATCGTCAGGGCCATGGGCCAACGTCCCGTACCCGCTGTTCGTTGTCCCGAAACTGTTCCCCCTCGCCGCTGTCCGCCATGGTCTGCTAACACCAAGTGATTCTAGTACACCCCGGATAGCTCGCCGCGCCTCTCGTGGCTCAACTCGGGCATGTCCCTAATGGACTTGCTGGAGCGACAGATTGCCTGCGGCGGCGACCGCCTGGCTGCCCGCGACGGTCTGGTGGACCCGTCGACTTGCGCCGTCACCGAGCCGACGCCAACGTGCGCGGGGACGCTGACGCGCTCTCCTACGTGTAACAACCTGGAGGACTACTCGCAGTTGCTGTCCGAAGAAAAGCAGCCTCCGGTGTGCGTGGCGCCGGAGCCATCATTCAAGTGTGAGAACTCGCCTCTTTTCGATGTGTAAGTTGTGTCGTGCTGCGAAGAAACACTTTGAATCGGACTCTGACTAGAGATGTAGATCACCTACCCTGGGCATGCACGCACGCAACGGCACTGATTCGAGCTACACCAATCTGCAACTCGGTGCAGGGAGTGGCTTTGAGCGCGGCATCTCCGACCTGATTGCCGCAGTCTAGATCCGTGTTCTGGGGGAAATCACTGCTGGTGTTTCTAAACCTCTCTTGTACGAGTTTTGTATACATAGCACATTACAACCACATGGCGACACAGCAAACGATGCCTCTTACGATGCCTCGATTTCAAAACTCGTGAAACTCATTATAAACCATGAAAAAAACTGACACCTACGGCTTACTGCTCTCAAACACCTTCTTCATCATCTGGTCGCCCACGACCTTGGCCTCGGCAAAACGCGGCTCGAAAAACTCTTGGGTGCTCTCGAAGCGCTTCCGCCACGTCTCAAAGTGGCCGAGGCTGACGCACTCGGCCCACGCACGCGCCGCAAAGGTAAACTCGAGGTCGTCGCTGCGGTAGGTCTGGTCCTCGACGGCGGTGACGAGGGCGGCGTCGAGCAGCGCGGGCGTGCGGAAGAGGTACTCGGTGACGCCGAGGCGCAGGCGAAACAGCGGCGTGCTGCACAGCATGTGGTCGTAGGGCACGATGCCGAGCGCCGCCCAACAGTCGACCATGGCCAGCAGCGACAGGTGGTTGTTGGCGCGCGGCGGGTCGGCGTCGGACGGCTGGCCTAGGGCGAAGCTCGACAGCACCGAGGGCTCGATGAGCGGGCGGCCGCCGTCGCCGCCCCACGCGGCGGTGCCAAAGACGCTGTCGCGCGCGGCGAGGAGGCGCGCGCGCAGGCCGTCGAGGTCGCCGACGAGCATGAGCTTGTAGAGGTCCGTCACGCTGCGCGCGTACTGCGCGACCTGCTCGCGGGCCTCGGGGTTGAGGATGGCGAGCCCGGCGTAGACGTGCCACTTTTGGCTGTAGATGCGCAGCATCAGGTTGACCTTTACATTCTCGATGCCGCCGACGTAGCGGCTCATGGTCCACGGGAATTGCGTGTTGGCGTGCCAGGCCTTGCCCATGGAGAGAAAGGCGGCGTGCGTCACGGCCTGCGTGTCGGCCGTGATGCGGTCGTGCTCGCGCGCCGAGAGGTACACAAACTTGGAGTGCAGGCAGCGCAGCACCGCCTCGACCTTGCGCAGCGAGGCGTCGGGCGCGCGGTGCTGGATGAGCACGAGCGGCTGGTTCTTGGGGTCGACGCCGGGCCCGTGCAGCGAGTGGCACGACACAATGTCGACGTCGGCGGGGAGGTGCTTCTCAAAGGCGGCAATCTCGGGCGACTTGCACGACGTCTGGCCGCCGACAATGGCCCCCATCTTGGTTGCTGGTCGAGTCTGTCAGAGGGTTTGTCGAGATACGGATCAGAGGAGCAAACGTACAGGGCCCGTAGCTGGCAATGACATTGTCAATTACGGCAGCTTCGACGCTGTATATAATGTAGTCGCTCGCGCGAGAGACGAGATGGCCGTTACGGCAGATTTCGATGTTCTTCTATACGCGAAGAAAAACATTTCAGCACTCGGAACACACAGAACACGCAAAAGGGAAACAAGGATACGAGACAGAGGTTTCGTACATTGGCAGAATATTTTTCTTTCAGGCTATCATATCTATCTTCTCTGTCGCATGCCAGGATTCTATTATATGCGAGCAAGGGCTGTTAGCCGACGTGCTGCTGGTATGCACGACCGAGTGGGAAAATCATGGGTATCATTTGCGGTTTACGGGCGAAAAGAACTATTGCAATGTTAGCGATCTTTTGCTTTTTTTGCAGTAAAAGAATTGAAAGGTAGAGCGAGAGGACAAATGGCTGCCGGCGAAGGCAACCAAGCCAGGTGTAATTCTTTTTCATCAGACGGTAGTTATAAGTAAGGTAGCTAGCGTTTACATCAGTGACTGCCCAGGTCCATCCCTCTCACCAAGACGGTGCTAGGGTTTCTCTGGGCAATGCTCGAGCCAAATGCGCTCTAGTCATCATAGAAAAAGATACACCGGCCTTGCGGGTATGTTGTTGTGGTGTAGAAGGGAGAGGGTAGAGTAGGGAAAGTTTGACGGAGAGAAAAGCTTACCATTTTGGGCTGTGATGCGAAAGAGCAGAGCACATGTCACGATTCAAAACTCACCTCCAGCCGGCTTCGGACAGTTTCTCAGCATACATGCGTCCCATGTCGCCCATGCCAATCAAGCCGACGACGAAATTTTCCATCCCCGCAGGGATGTCTTGCGATGCTTCCATAATTGGTTTGTACTTTTCTCAACAAAGATCTGATGGGAGACAGTATATGCGGAATAGCCAAGTGTCAATGGATCACATTCCCACGTCAGACACTGCAGAGGAGTCTGGCCAGCCCTGTACCAATCAGAAAGAATTTTTTGCTTGGTCTGCGAGTGAATGAAGTTGGAGAAGCTGGGAAGAAAGAAAAAAAATCGAGCGGAGCAAGGTAAAGAAAAGTGCTTGTGTGGGTCGAAGGATTACCTCAGCATTTTGCCGGGGCCCTGGTCGGGAGCTATACCTACGAATGGGTCTGTGACGAAGTATTCGCAAAGCAGGTCCAGCAAGACATCGACTGCCTGCACCAAAATGAATGCTCTTTTTGCTCTGGGGTCCAACGGATCCGGGCAGCTCGGAATCGGCCACCAGGAGGACGTTTCGGTGCCAAAACCCGCGCATTTCCACCCGGAGCAGCCCGACTCGCCCATTGTCCAGGTGGCCGCCGGCGGCAACCACATGCTGCTGCTCAATGCCGCCGGGCAAGTCTTTTGGAGCGGCGATTCCGCCACGGGCGCCTGCGGTCTCGGTCCGCGCACCGACGTTCCCGTCTTTCAAGAGATTCGCCTGACTAGAGACGGCGAGAGCAAGATTGGTAGGGTCGGCTTCATCGCATGCACTTGGGAGGCTTCCTTTGTAGTGGCGCAGGATGAGGCGGGTAGAAACACCAAGCTCTATAGCTGTGGTGTCGGCATGAAGGGAGAGCTGGGCCAGGGAGAGCTGATTGTTCGCACGCCTTCGGCGACCGAGTTCAAGGATTTCCCGCCGGTCAATACGGAAATTGTCGACATGTCTGCTTGTATGGGTCACGTCATTGTGGTTCTCAGCAACGGCGATGCCTATGGATGGGGCAACTGTCGCAAGGGGCAGGCCGGCGCACCGGAGCAGGTCATCAATTCACCGAGAAAGGTCGAGGGTTTGGATTTCAAAGTCACCCGGGCAGTGTGCGCAAAGGAATCGACTGCATTCTTTGGCGAGCCCACCAGCGGTCACCTCGCAGTGCTGGGTTCGGATAAATGGAACCTCTCTTCCAGCAAGCCTGCAGAGGTGCCGCCTTGGGCCGATGTTGGAGCTAGCTGGGGCAATATATACATCCTCGGTACCGACGGCACGCTTCTTGGCTGGGGACGTGATGATCACGGCCAGCTGCCGCCGCCAAATCTGCCCGCAATCACTCAAATCGCCCTTGGAAGCGAGCACGTTGTCGCGTACGCCAAGGACGGCAATGTTCTCTCCTGGGGCTGGGGCGAGCACGGCAACTGCGGGCCCAAAGTCGAGAACAATGACGTCAAAGGTCGCTGGAATGTCATTGCTTCCTCCAAGTATATCCCGGCAGACTCACAGATTGCAAGCATTGGTGCTGGCTGTGCAACCAGCTGGGTTTGCATAACGCCGCGGTGAGTTGGAGGCATTTGCATAGGACTGCCAGTTGCTCAGTCGGGGAACAGACCAAGATTCTGCCAGTCGGATGGCTTCTGAGTCGGCTCGAGAATAGTAGAATGCTCCGCGGGAGGATTGACGTGGTCGTCTGCAGGCGGCGCCGGCTCTGGCCTGCTCATGTGCATAAAGGAGTGCGTCTGTCCGGTCAGCCTCTCGATTACATACTGGCGCGATTTAGCACTCACCGAAATAGGATCGGGGTCTGCACTATGGTCCCATCCAAGCTGTGCATTTTCTTCCGCATCTTCGTCTTCATCTCTGACCGGCTCCCAGCCCTCGTCGTCGACAAACAAGCTTTCGGACCGCAGCGTCGGAGGTGGTGGCTTCTGCGAGGGCCGAAGATCAAAGGCGGACATGCGCGAGACACTGGCTCTAATAGTACCCACGGGTCGCGAATTAGAGGGCGGTGGTATCCTAGCCGAACTCTGTGTTGGTTCTGTCGCCTCTGGGTGCGGTGCCGGGGCTTCGGATGGCGCGACGCTCGTCTTACGAGACGCGGCCTCGAGTCGCGGTGCATTGTTTGCCGGAGCAGACTTGCGCCCCTTTTTCGTCTTTTGTGTAGGATTGCTGCCCCGCTCCCCGACTGTCATGATGAGGAATTCGCAGGACAATGCGTCTCCCGCGTACGAAAACTGGATGGGACGAGCCGGCAGCGAGTAGCGCGCTGAGAGAGCAGAGCCGCCAATGCCGGCATGCTGGATGATGGCACGAAAGTCCTTGACCGAGATGACAATGTGAAGCTTGTCCTCGACTTCAATATCGTCGAATTCGTCTGCCTCGACTGCAATCGAGGTCTGGAGAGGCTTTTTCAAGACGGCTAGAATTTGCATTAGTCGTAGTTTTGGCCGAATTTAGACTATTGCTCGTACCATCTTCGCTGACCGTCTTTTCGCTAAAGCATGTAAAGTTGACATGGTCGCCATCGGTGTTGATGTCCAGATAGTCGATGCCCGGGCCAAAATGGTCCATGAGCTGCCGCAGCGTGCGGGACGAGATGGACCAGTGGTGCGGCGCGTCCGGCTTGCTAAACTTGGCGTGCACCGGGACGCCAGTCTCGAAAGCGAGGCGGTGAGTCGACGTGAGGCCGGTCCGAAAGACGATGCGGGCAATGAAGCGGCTCTTGACGCCCTGCCCGTCTTCGATGGCGACGTCGCAGCGGTCAATTAGGGTTTGTTTCTCCGCATCTCGGTCCCGCTGACTATCGGCCGCAGAGCGGCTGCGGAAGAGCGAAATCAGCGACTGTTGCGAGGCAAGGTTAGCGATGGCTGCGAAGGGCAGTATGCGTGCGCCCGGGCGTGGCGGCGACTTGCCCGAATGTACATGTTGCAGTGGAAGCGCTCTTTGGACGGGCCGCTGCCCTGGTAGTTGTAGCGCGAGAAGAAGCGGTTGGTGGCAAACTTGAAGCTCGCATAGGCCGACTTGGAGCTGTTGAGGGTGCTCAAGGTAAACTGAGTGCGGTGTTAGCAGGGCTCTCGAAGGTTTAGGCCTTGCGAGATTGAGACTCACCGAGTCTTTGCGTGCTTCGAGGGACACATCGTCACTAAACTTGTTGAGACAGATGAGGGCATCTCGGAAGCCAGAGACGCCCTCCTCGCTCAGGGTAAAGTTGAGCACCGCCATTATCCGGAGGGAATCTCTCGAGGACGGTCACTATCGGCCAATGCCCGAGCGCCCGGCTGTTGATGGCTTGCTTGAATGGAGGCCGCTGCGTAGGCAGGCAAAGTTGTAGGTAGTCGACGCGATGGTGGGTCAAGCAGGCCGACTGTGGAAGAAGCTCGCGCGTTGGCTTGTCACAGCGCCCTACGGCGCAGATCGGGCGCTACAACAGCCGCATTACAGTGCAGTGCTCACCAATCTCAAATCTCAAGTTCTCTCATGTCAACCAGAATACACCCAAAAGATGCCCAAAAGAAAAAGCGATGCCGCAGTAATATTCGCTAAAAATGCTCTATGTGCTTGAAATCAAATAGAAAATGACATGATTCATAATGCCGCTTGTGGTCCCCGCGTCCTCAGCTTTAATTCTTGAAGCAGCTCCAGCCGCAAAAGCTGAATCTGAATGGGCCTCTTCTCACGCCATTCTTGTCGACCCAAATGCTCGAGCCAAAGTGCTTGCCACCGAAATGTCTGGAGAATCCTAAACCCATCGTAGTAGCTCTGTCGCGATTATGATTAGCAGAGGCGGTCGTCGAGGTTGATGAGCGAAGCGGGCAGCGTACGATTTGCGGCGTGCTGTTACGAAGCTGTAATCTTTTCTTATTTATTTTCGGTATGGTTTTGAGGAAGCTTTGGAAAGTGAAGTCGAGGTTGGGAGGGGGGAAAATGACGTTGTATTTAACGATTTCCTTGTTACGCTGCTGGTGCGCCCATACGCCAGCGCCATCCGGTTTTTCGGTGCAGAGGCCTCCGCACAGACGCCTCGCGCAGGGCCACGCCTTTGCTCTGATCGCAGATCGTCAAAATAGCACACGGCACGGTCACCTCGCAGGCAGGCCCGCAGGTTGGATAGCGCGCCACAGTGCTACTAAAAGCCACGGGGTGATCTAGCTCGACCCTGCTAGTCCTTGGGGATGCGCTGGGACAGATGGCGGCTCAGCCTCTTCAGCCAACTTTTAATGCGCCGCTGGACATTTACACAAGGCAAAACCTGGCTATTACGCAGGCCACCAGTCTAGTTTGCCACTGCTGAACATGTACATGATTTTGATTGGTCAGGTATCTGCGTGCGACAAGCAGCCGTTGAGGTCAGATCTGGTCTAAAAAACAAGCTTATTCTTTCAACACCTATTTATACATGGATGTGTGACGTATTCCATTACACGCTATAAAAACACATTTTCACTGCTCATATCGACGACTTTACAGCTTTGAGAGGACTTGCCGGCGTTGGCGTCACCCAGTACATGAATCGGAAATAATTGACAAAAGCGAGTCCCGTGTAAGTCACCGGCACATACTGCGCACCTCTTCGAATCCACCAGATCGCAACCCGCGCTGCCCAGTCCGCCCCAACGACGGCCGAGCCCATGCGCGACCTGAAGGCCGCCGGGACAATGTGTCGATACAGAATCGTCTCGTCGTCATAGTACGCGCGCGCAAACGGCACAAACGCCCGCTTTGACTCTGCATAGGCCTGCATGACCGCATCCCCGGGCAGCGCGCCGTGCAGCTCGGCCTCGCTGCCCACGTACCAGACCTCGGGGATCAGCTCCGGCCCCGTCCGGGCCCGCGCCTGCTTGAACAGCTCAATGATGGACACTGCCGACGCGCAGTTGACGGACAGGGCGGCGTGCGTGTCCTTTGTCCCGTGGCAGAGCACCAGGATGTCCGTCTCGGCCAGCGTCGACGCGAGGCCCGCGTAGTCGTCCTCGGACCAATCCACGCCGTGTCGCAGCGGCGTCACGGACGCCACCTGCTCTTTCTGCAGCGCCTTGGCCAGCTCGCGGCCCAGAGCGCCACTTGACCCTGTCATGGCGACCCGGCGGCCTTTGAGGGTGGTGGCCGTGCCAAAGAGCATGTCCACGACGCGCACCATGGACCCAAAGTAGTTCTGGGGATCAATGTGGTGCAGCACGTGGTACTCTGGCCCGACGACGAGGCTGTTTTTATCCTTGGGGAGGACTCGGTACGGGATGTGATTCGAGTCGTCGCCCAGGTTCCACGCCACGACGGCGGTTCGCACGATTTGCACAGCCATGACGAGGAGCAGGTCGCAGGCGGTCGTGGGGTAGAGCCGGCGCAGGACCATCCAGCTCGCGGAGCTACCGACCGCCTGACAGGCAAACTCGAGGGGCATGTGCGAGACGAGGTTGGCGTGGCGGAACCTGCTATTGAACCGCAGCTGGCGGTTAAAGTACTGGTGGTGGGCCGCGTGCGTCCGGCTCAGCCACCGGACCAGCTTGTTGCGCGTCTTTTGGTGCGCCTGCCAGTGGACGAGGTCGAAGAATACCGAGCCGACAATGTAGTGGATGATGGTGAATGCCGCAGTCACAAGGACTCGGGTATAATCTGGTAAAGACTCGAACATCATGGTAGAGGCAACCGAGCATCAAGAGGAAACGATCTGAAGGCAGTGTGGCTGAGGATTGGCTGATGATGCTCAACTCATAGGAAAACAGAATTCGGCTGCTCTCTTATAAGAAATTGTGTCATTTCTGTTCGTCAGTATTGGTCTCTTGTACTAAAAATAGCTGCGGCCAACATTACTGTTCTCTGGCATGATGCCGCCTTTGAATCGTCAAACGCTCCCGTCACAGAACTGACAGCCATGCGCAAGACACGCAATCGTCGCTTTCATCGCTTTGGCCATGATTCGGGCTATGCTTCTCGGCGGCTCTTTGTTTGAATCGCGAGTCGGCAGGTTCCATCTGGTGCCTGTCTGTGGCTTACAGAGCCTAGCGCAGTGGATTTCGTCCCGCCTGCATCTGACAGTCCAGGGTTTTAAAAGAGGTCACAAGTTTTGAGCTTGACGAATATTTGAAAAGTTATGGAATCAGTTGAAGCACAAGACAGAAAGATGCAATGTATTTTTTATTTTAATTTGGCAATTTCTCTCGTCGTTCTGTCTCTGATAAAACTTGGCTCTAGACTGGCTGAGGTTGCTTTGTTGTCCCTTCACCACCAGCCATGTCGTCTCATCTTTACCATGCCAAAGATAAAAAATACTGTCATTCACACCCAGTCCACAATTGTTACGCAGCCCATTGACATATCGCATGGCGGCCAACCACGCCAAGGCCCTTTGACTTGACGTCTGGCCGGCTATTGGGCTTTGCCTGTCCCTTTTTCAGGGCCACAAGGCTGCTTTGACCGGGGTGGGCATTGGCTGCTATTATCGGCCCCAGCCCAGCCCATAAAAATACGCAGGAACGTGGAGTTTCACAAATTGACCGAGCCAGGGGCAGGGCTCCAATACGGGAGCAAGCGCATCACCGTGTTTTGCTGACGACGACAGCGAGGCTTATGCGGGTTAGCCTTGCTCGCACTCGCAAGGGGTGCGCCCCATCATGGGTGAATCCGAGCAAGAGATGCGATGGCCACGTGTGGTCCGCATTCTCTCTTAATAATCTTGACGTCAGGGAAATCGCACGCTGAATAGATTAAATGATGGATACTGTGTTGGTTTCGGCAAAGCCCTACAAGGGCTCGGCTCCTCGCCGACAGCCCTATTCCATCCCCACGCCGCCTTCACGGCAGAGAGTCTCTGGTCACGATGATTTCCAATTGCAATATTACGCGAGTGTTGACTTACCGTACAATTGACTGTGTCGCCCACGTTGGTCTTCTTTGTATTCCATCATCTTCTTTTTCTCGCTTTGCGGTCCGTGGCCGGCGTGGTGCAGTCCTCGGGCTCCGGCTTTGATGTTCCGGATCCTATTTTCCGTCATTCCTCATGCTGACGGGCAGAAAAGAAGACACACCACACACTTGGTACAAGAGGTCTCAAATTAGTTATGCCCAACACGGCGAGGGTGCCTGCTCTCGAATCGCGTGCTTGGAACAACAATGCCTGCCTCCGGCAGCGCTAATGACCCATCATCAGCTGGGAGCTGGTCAAAGTAGTAGGAAAAATGTGCCGCGAAATTTTCCTCCTGCTACTAGTTCCAGAGTCAGAGTATAGAGCCGGCCACTTCAAGGAAGAATGAAATTCGGTAGCGAGTCCGACCCGTCGATGCTTCCATCCATGCCCTCTTCGCCTCGGCTTTCTGTTTCCGCTGGGCCAGAATTGGGACTCCTTGAAAGTAATGGCCAGCGTGGCCTTTGCGCAATGGCAGGGAAAATCACACAATGCGCGATTTTCACGGTTACTTTTATTCATTGAGCGAGGTTTAAAGTATAAAAACTGATATCATGTGTGCGGCGCAGAACAGAGCACTGTAGCTGGCATTCCGCCGCAAAAGTTAATTGCTTGGGCATCAGCCACCTGGCTATCGATAGAGCCTTCGTAGGGCGGGCAGGCAAGATCAGACAATGCAAAATTTTCACATTCGTCTTCATTCATTGAGCTTGTTCTGAACGGCGGGGGTTCTTTGGTTCTTTTTCGGAAGATGATGCAGCGTCGTCATAGGTGCACCGCAAAATAGAGCATTGAAGCTATCACTTCGCTACAGCGGCCAACTGCGATGGCTTCAGGCACCTGGCTATTTATAGACTATATCTAGACTATTTCTAGACACTTCCATTGACAGAAATGAAGCTATCATCGCGCCATAAACGTCAAGTGCAATTTTCTTTGGTGGCGGCTGGCTGTCGATATATAGTCTTCACAGCGAGGCCGTAGGGCTGAAGGCGCAAGGCTTAATGTAAGCCACCGGCCGAAAAGTTAGATGAACCAAAATGTAAGACACTGAGAAATTCCGTCTCGACGCTGATATCTTGCCATTATTTTCATACTCTTGCATTCACGCTGCCTAATTATTGACCAAGTCATGCGACTGGCGGCCTGTCAACTACAAGCAGTTGCTCTCGAGTCACTTTCAGCCGCAGACTTGGCATGGCCTCGGATCAGACTCGCTGACACTCACAATCGAAGCAAAATCTCCTCAAGTTCCTTGTATATGGTGATATAGAGTTGTTCCTGTGACGACAGCGTGTGGCGGCAGGCACTGCGAGATGATGATGGCATCACTTCCAAGTCATTGACGTTCTGAGGCTTACACAAAGTCTCTCTCGGCTGAGATTTCAAGGTAAATTCTGTTTGACTTTTGTGGCGATGCGATATCCTCAATGCGGCTTCTTTGCCACAGAGTCTGGACCTCTGGATAGAAGCTATATCAACCCCGAGCCTGCCCAACTTTTCGTCCCTTTCCCCCCATCTCCCATTCTCAAGCTTTCTTCATATCAAGCACTTGCTCAGTGCTACCCCCGATCTCAAGCCTTTCTGGACTTTGTCCCAAGACGACTCAATCGTTGTACTCTCTCTACCAAGCAAAGCTTTCAAGCGCATAGTGAACTGCCAGTCAACCAGGTCTTCTACTCCAAGGAGCATATTGAGTATCTCGTGCATACATTCTGCACATCGCTATCGACCTGTCTTTTCGGCATAGAAACGACTATCCCGGACAACCAAAACCCACTCACAAGATCATGCCTGGAGACGTGAAAACCGCAATCTGGGCCCCTGTCCATGATCATTCTGAAGATATGGATATCGATGAGGACCGTCCTAGTGGCATCCCACCTCCCTCGTATCAGGAAGCGTACACCGCTCCTGAGCTGCCGGCGCCGACGCCGATTGGTCCATCGTGGACTCGGCTGCACTCGGCTCCGCGTGACAACTTCAAGAACTGTGCCTTCTTGCGGGCCCCAGAGCCCATCATTGCCAAAATCATGACCGACTACTGCGGCAAGGAGGACGTTCTGCGCCTGCGCCACACTTCGCGCACCTTTATGCGCATCTTTTCGGAAAAGCTCGACTTTCAGCCACTCTGGCTGGACTCGGACGACGACGGCGGCGAGGACCTGTCACATGTCTGGACGGCGCCCAACTGCACGTACCCGGAGCAGGCGCCCAGTTTCTGCCCGTCCTGCCTCGAGGTCCAGCAGGCCGAGGACCCTGACCTCGGGGGCCGCCAGCTGTGGTGCAGAGGCTGCCGGGACTTCCACTCGGAGCTGCACTTTTCCCACCTGCAGCGCGGCGAGCAGGAGCACGAGCGCGTCTGCATCGGCCGCGAGGGCCACGTCCGGCTCTGCAGCCACTTTTCGCTCAACTGGGCCCAGGTCCGCGGCCTGGCCAGCAGCGACCAAAAGGGCTTTGCCTGCAAGCACAACGGCAGAAGCGGCCGCAACATCTTTGGCGGCGGCGGCGGCGGCGGCGGCGGCAGCTGCCACAGCTCCGGCTGCCTCAACGACAACAGGAGGGCCAACTGCGCGCACGTCAACTGCGGCTACTCCAACGCCGTCGCCGCCGACCTGGAGCGCAACCCCGACGGCACCTACTCGCTCCGCCTCGTGCACCTCAGCCACGTGCCCTTTGCGCGCGGCCCGGCCGGCGAGAAGCCCAGCTGGCACGGCTTCGCGCGGTCCGTCCACGAGGCGCTCGCCAACCCGCAGGACGAGCAGACCTTTATGCCGGCGCGCGTCTTTGCCGGCTGCGACCCCCTGCGGGCCTTTGACCCCAACCACTGCAGCTGCCTCGACTGGCACGTGGCCGAGGCGGAGGAGGAGGGCCGCGGCCCGCGCGACGGCTTCAAGTGGCTGCTCGCCGACCGTGAGTGCGGTGACTGGCGCGATAATGCCGAGGGCGACGAGTTCGCCGGCGCGCGCTGGAACGAGACGGACCCGGACACGGACCGCTGCGTCGGCGCGCGTCACGGCTTCGACGTTGAGATTGGCCGGCGCGACATTTCCATTGATTTCCTGCAGTGCGCAGACGACGGCAACATGCTCGTCCTGCAGCAAGTCGTCACAATGATCGTCGAGGGCCCGACGGACCCCGCCTGGGAGGACCTCGTCGACGCCGACAGCGTCATGCGCGCGTACGACACCGAGATGCTCGGCAAGACGTGGTGCTTCCTGGAGGACACCCCCAAGCGCCACACGTGCGCCGTCGGCATGGCCGTGAGAAACGGCTGCACGCTGCGCGAGGCGGAGTGGCTGGAGAGGAATCCCGAGGCTTCCGTCTCGGATGAGGATCGCCCGCTGGCCGCGCGCCAGGTGCCGTACAAAACTGCCAGCGGCATGTTGAGTCCTCTGCAGCAGGAGCTTCTGGATACAGAATTGTCGCATAACGCCTATTAGTGGTGCTATTGCTGTTGTTACTGCTACTGCTGTTGTTGCTGCTGTTATTGCCGCTGCTGTTATTGCTGCTGTTGTTATTGCTGCTACTGCTGTTGCTGCTGCTGTTGCTGCTACTACTATTACTACTACTACTATTACTACTACTACTATTACTATTATTATAATTATTACTACTACTATTATTGCTGCTGTTGCTGTTGTTGTTGCTGTTATTGTTGCTGTTGTTATTATTGCTGCTGCCGCTGTTGTTGTTACTGCTGCTATTATTACTACTACTATTATTACTACTACTATTATTATTACTACTGTTCTTGCTGCTGCTGCTGTTTTTGCTGCTGCTGCTATTATTGCTACTACTATTATTGCTACTGCTGCTGTTGTTGTTGCTGCTGCTATCATTGCTACTACCATTATTACTGCTACTATTATTGCTACTACTGTTATTGCTACTACTATTCTTGCTGCTACTACTATTCTTGCTGCTACTGCTGTTGTTGCTGCTGCTACTGTTGTTGTTATTGCTGCTACTGTTATTGCTGCAACTATTATTGCTGCTGTAAAGGGACAGCAAGGCAAAAACCATCCTGCAAATTACAAATCGCGCGATGTAAATGACATGCCTCCTCGTTTTCCAGTCAATCAGGTTCGGCTCCTTCTTCCAAGGCGGCTATGCCCATTTTTACCCAATTCTTTGCCTTGCGCTAAGCTCGCTCTCTCTCCACAGTCTCCCAAAAGATGCGTGATGCGCCGCTCGGTTAGCCGGCCAATCATGACTACTGAGGCAGTCCCTGACGTGTTCTGCATTACCTAGACCCCTCCCTCCGTTCCAAGAACATGGACTATCAATTTTCAGAATCAAATGATTGATTCGACATTCTCTGTCAAAATGGACGACGAGAATTTCCCCATCGCCATGCTGCAGTCTTGTTGGCCTGCTGCCGCCCAGCATCCTCGCCGACTTACATGAGATGCTCCTCGGACCAAGAGCATGTAATTTGTGCACACCATTGCGCCGCATCCTCGTAGCTGCAGCCTCACGGCATTCAGATCTTCGAATCTTTTGTCGTGGGTCAAGCTGTCTTTTTGGTTTCTCAAAATCTGGTCGAGCCCGTAGCGAACCCCAGCCGCCACAACGTTCCCAGTCATCGGGAACGAGCATGTGTGGGAGGTCACCAGAAAGGCCCTCTCCGATTACCCGGCAGACAAGTCGCAGCTCTTTAGCTTTAGGCCTGCGGCATGTTCATGCATGCTTGGGGATGCACTTCGTCCAGTCTACAATTAAGGCTGGCAGCGGCTTGCAGATACTCCCCGTTATAGGCGAGTAGCTCCGCCCAAGTGTGCGTGGGTGGTGTGGGCAGCACTCTCACTCGGCTGCAAGGGCAAACGGCTCGCTTCGCGCTGTCTCATCATCCTATCAGGGGTGTTTTCAGACAATGAGGCTGGGCAGGTACTAAATATGGACATCCGACATGCATCACGCTTGACAGCGCGTAGATGCTAGCCCTGCTTCCAGCCGTCTTCGGGTATTGCAACCGGCCCCTCTCTCAACAAGCGTTGTGTGGCAGTGGCACGACCACCCATGAATCGACAAGATGGTATTAATCCGCCACGGGATACGATGAAACGGGATACGATCGGCGTTCGTATCGTTTTTCTCGTTTGGCCGGGAAGTACAGACAATAGGTAATCCTGGCGAAATGTCGCTTGCTACAATTGTGAGATTAGAGTGAAAAAGGTGGCTATCTTCGAGTCTGTACAAGGCTGGCCAGCGCCGCAATTCAATGCTGCGTCTACTGCAGCACATTAGAGTCCCAGTTGTAATATCCCAATTGCGCCTGCTCCTGTACGCGACTAGGCTCCAATGCCAAGCTCCGAGCGTCCCCATTGTGTAGAGACGCCGGGTCTATTGTCAATGGATCCAAGCCCCAGGTATATGCAATACCATCCGTCGTTGTAAAGTCAGTGACGTCCATTCCTTGCAGGCCGCCGGCGCGGAGTTCCTCCAATCTTCTGTCGCGTATCTGGCGGACGCGCTCCTTTATTTTCCTGAATTGCCTCACGTAATTTGGCTCAGCCCAGTAGCTTTCGTACTCCTTCATGATCGAAGCAATGCTGGAGATGACTTCGCTGTCGTCTGTGGCAACCCATGCCGAGAATAAGGCTGCGGGCATAAAGCCAGCTCCAATCGGCAGCTGTCTGCCCGAGATGCGTGTGACCCAGATGGCCTCTTGCGAGTATTGCAGAGCTTCTTCCTGGAGTCTAATATTCGTGGGATCCATTGCTGATAAAAAGGCGTTTACGACAAGCGTAAAGGACAGCTGGATAGTGTAGGCGACGCCCATCTGTATTTGTGCTCTGACCAGGGCTGCCTTTGTTTTCCTCGTTGCCTTGGCCATGTTTGTAAGATCCATTAGTCGGCGGCGCACAAATGGACACTCGATCTGCATTCGGAAATATTCGCGCATCATCTCGCTGTGATGCCGCTCTGGTTCGCGGATGAAGTAGGGAAAGCGCATCAGGTATGGCAAGTCTAGGCTTTCAATGGGCTGGCCCTTCTCTTCATCTAGCGATTCGTATGGGCCAACACCCGTCTTCAAAATCTGGAGATATCTTCCATCGATAGTTATGTGGGGATTGAGCATAGATTCGATGCACTTCGCTGCGTTAGCGAGAGCAAAGCAAAAGGTCAACTGGGTGCGCATCATACTACCGGGATGATTAGGTGGTAGCGCAGGGAATGAGCAAAGGAGTCGTTCCACGGTTCGTCGATTGTCGAGTTCAATATGTGACAGATGGCCTCCATATGGCTCATGTAGCCCTGTGCCGATTTACACGCCCACATCTCCGCTGGGTGTCAGTATTGGAGGTCGAATCTGGGGCTGGAACACGGCCCACTCACCTGCGCCATCATGATCATGAAGATTGAGCAGAGGGTGTAGGGGGACTTTGTCTGCCGTGGGTCTTGAAGAGCATTTGTGAGAGAGGTCAGTGCCTTGCCGTATTTTGAAAGCGTCTTCAGAGACTGTCGCCCGCTGCGCAAGTCATCAAATGCATCGAGAAAGGTCTCTATGGAGATGTCCAAAAGTTCGGAGCTTCCCGAGCGGGTGGGGATACTAGCGAACCAATCCC
Source organism: Akanthomyces uredinophilus (assembly GCA_030778065.1). Taxonomy (NCBI): domain Eukaryota; kingdom Fungi; phylum Ascomycota; class Sordariomycetes; order Hypocreales; family Cordycipitaceae; genus Akanthomyces; species Akanthomyces uredinophilus. The sequence continues at coordinate 88,196 of JAPFRW010000118.1, read as the reverse complement.
CAAAGCACTTCAAGTCAAATTGCGGATCGTCAATCTGAAGGGCAGTAGCGAACCGACCGCACAGTCTGGTGATTTCGTTGCTGGGTGAAGCTGGGGGGGACAGAGACTTTGGGGATGGGCTTTTGGACGGAGGTGTCTTGGCCAGTGCAAATGTGATGCCCTGCTCCTTGAACTTGTATCGTAGTTGACCTTTTCCGGTACAAGGAATCTTCAGACGAGCGCATCTAGCGCACCGAGGTGAAGCTTGGTCACACTACCCTTGTTAGTTGGGCATTTCGGTGTGGCAGCATGGTACTTGGCTTACTTTTTTCTTTTGTCTGTGGCAAGCGTCACAGCCACGAAAGGTAGGTACACCAGGCATGTTGTGGAAGGGATTTCATGTGAGGTCGACTTCTTGACGCAGTATAGGATTGAGGCTCGGGACCGGGGGGGAGAGGGGCATATATACGGCAATTTGTACGTCGCAACCGAGGTGTGAATTCAGACAAGGTGAGCAGAGGTGTTGGACGGGGATAGATCGGTTTCCCAGTAGCAAATTTATGTCATAAAGGTGCAGCCAGGTATTGGCGCGTCGGCAAGGTAGAGCTGCCTCTTGTTTCCGAGTGGCGGGTTGCCGTGCCCAGGAGAAGCGTTTCGGCGGACCCAACCAAGTTTACCGAGTTGGCGCTGGGCGTGTGTATCCCACAAGCGCAGGCTCCCGAGGGTGAGTGTATTGGGGCCCTTGGACGCCCAGCCGTGAGTGCAGAGGCCCCGTCGAGGCAGCCAGGCGAGATGATGGTGGTGTCGTGATGGTGGCTGCGAGCAGACGAGGCAGGGGTTCATCGAGAGACCGGGAGGCCCAGGTGACGGTGGGCTGTTCTTGCGCTGGCGTCTCTGGCGGTGTGGCTTTAGAAAGTCGCGAAGACGGTCAACACTAGTAAGTTGGATGGGCAAGGTGATGCCAAGTTGGTGATGGCATGAGACTGTGACCTGGCGATGGAGGTGAGTGAAAAGGGCGGCCGCTTCAGTGACGTACCCTTTCATGTACCAGTGAGGTATCCGTAGGTGCACCCACTGTAGCTCTCGGCTCTCACGCATCTCTCAGCGCTGGTGTGGACCGTTTTATTAGGCGAGCGATGCCATCCAACCAGCCCGGCAGACAGGGTTCTTGCCGGCGTCGGCTATTGCCCATTTCAGCGCACCAACCTGCCCACACCCGCTGTAGCTGTCTTGGGTAAAGTACCCACGGGATAAGGCTCTCAGCTAGGCGTTCACTAACAGCGCCTCTGGCCCCCGTAGATGTGCTGTAGGTGGATTTGCAGCCCCCCTGCTGTGCCCTACAAGCCCGAAGCCCTACATCAACACCGCTGGAGACGCTAAAACGCGATGCGCCACAACACCACAACTTGCGTGCGTACGCCCGGCAGTAGCGCCGCCGTGCAGGAAGGCTATCGCAAAGCTCGCGTTCACTGAGGCGGGTTTCTCCGTTGATCACCGGCCATTGACACCCTGTCATCCGCTCAACGGCTGCCGCTTTCTCGTGATGAGGGTGTGCAGCTCCATGCCGGGATTGAATACCAAACCTCTGAGGCGGCGGTGTCTGTGTCTCGTCGAACACTACCACATCCGCCGCAAACCAGTCACTGAAGCCAGGCCGAGGCTTATGGAAGCTCTGCTACACCCGGCTGGCGGAGTTACCAATATGTACTCGGTAGGAGCCATAGTGATTCGCCTAGGGCGGCCCAAGTATACCTAGACATACCTGCTTTGCTATGCTGTAGCGTTAGCTACTGGACGGAGTCGGGTGCCACAACTACCGCACACGCCCTTTTACTCCGCAGATTGTGAATACTTTCGGAGTTTTGTGACGTTGTTCCCGCAGTTGCCGTCATTTACGGATATTGCGGCGATTGCGAGCGCGAGGCTTCTTTCCCGCCAGGTGAGGGCAAACATGGCTGGTTTCACGACCCCACGCCTAGTGGATGTAGTGACGCGCAACGACTGATTGTAGGCTTTATTCTTCTTAGTTCTTCTATAGCTGTCAGGTCATCCATCATTTGTAGACGACGCTGTTTTTTTCTCTCGGCTTTGTTTCTCGCGAGGCGGCTTCGAAGCTGGCTGATTGAGGCGAAGCGATCTGTGCAATGAGCTGTAGCCCGTGTGTAGCAAGTAGCACGCCCGAGTAACTGAAGTGCCGAGCAAAGATCGACTGCGATTTTGTTTCTTCTTGTAATGAAAGAAAAGAGAGATCTCACAGTAATGAAAGAAAAGATAGATCTCACAGCCAGCTATTACACTGGCTGGCATCGACACCAGAGAGTTAACTATAGGTAGTTGACCACGCAGGTGGTTGTCTGTGTGTCTCTGTATAAAAGTGGGCCTGAACGTGAAGTTCGTGAAAGAGGTTGGCAGAGCACCGTCACATTCACTGATGTCGCAACCGCACCAAAGTTCCTCGCCCTCATGCTGCCTCGAATCACTTGAAAGGCTCGCATCAGCTCCTGTCCCTCAAATGTCGTTATATCAATCTAAACAGCAGAGCCTCGCTGTAACAGCCGCCGAGGTCCTCAAATACGACAACCGACGGCTTCGTAACTTCTTCAAGGAGAACAACTCAAGCCTGCCTGATTTTCTGCAAATATCCAAGGCCGAACGATATCATTTGTCCAAAAGATTCCGCGTGATACAAAGCAACAGCCCCGATGCTGAAGAGCTCGACGTCAACGAGCTTGCTAAGCGCCTGATGGACGTGGCTGCTAAGCCAGGCCGGTATCAGTCCGATGAATACCCAAGATCGTCGACTAAGTCGACTGAGCATTCTCCGTCGCCTGCCGACATCCAAGACCGCGAAGATCTGTGCCGTCAGGAGCTGGTTGCAGATGGTGGCTACCCCGTCGGCACAAAGCAGGAGCTGCTGGATTTTTGCGCCCAGCCTGAGATCAGCTGCCCCGCGATTCTTGCTTGGCTGAGCGATGAGCCCGATACAGAGACAGGAGCCAGGGAGTTGGCGACCATGTTCTCGAGACAATTCGAGCGGTGGTGTGATTTTCGCAAATCACAGTGGCAGAACCGAGCGGACGGTAACGGAAGGGGGGACAGTGGCGAGGAGGCGTTTCCTGCATACCTAGACGCAAAGACGCGTATATACAAGGGGTCAGGTGCAACGAGGCTCGTGGCGGATGATTCATTTCAGGTGGCCGTACGGCGGCAGTGGCAGGCGATGAGTGCTTCCAGACAACTGACCGAGAAGCGATCCTTTCTCGTCTACAAAGACGCGGTTCAGATGCGTATCGGGCGCTACCACTTTGGCCGACGTTTGGAACTGCTGGACGATATACCTCGACAGGGCAGTTGGACAACTCTGCTGGAATATTTAAACTACGAGGTCTGGCATTTGGAACAGTTGACTGTCAAGGCGGAGTCGCTGGAGCCTACATTCTTTGCATGCCGGAAGCTGCTAAGTGATGGGGAATTGGATAGGACACCCGCTGCGGATGGGCGGCATTTTGCTACGAGAGCGAGCAGCCTGGACGATGTATCAGACGCGTCTCAAGCCGATCATGATACGTACAGAGCGAGGATTGGCGCCATCCGTCTGCGGGTTGGACCATATCTAAAAGCACGATACGCCGCCTACCGTCAGAGGCTTCGAGTGGATTGGGTCGTTCAGCTGGCGCGTTCAATGGAGACTAAGATGTCGCAGCAGCGGGAAAACATTACAGCAGCCGAGGCGCTTGTGACCCAAAAGCGACAACGTGAGGATCCTCAACGGGGGACGTCCAAACGTCGCGCTACCGGCGCACATTCTTCTTCCCGTGGGAGCAGAGCCGGGTATTGTACAGGGACGCGTCGGAGTGCCCGTCTTGCCAACTCAAGGCTGGGTCCTTCTACAAGTCGAAATCTGCCCAAGTAGAGAAGTCTCCCTAGGCGTGTCGGCCTTGTAACACTTCGCAATTGGTACTGCACGTAAAATGGGGGGCGCACCGAGAACGAGCACGCACCCGAGGTCGACGGCGGTATCAGAAAACGGTAACCTGATAGCCAGAAAGGCCGCCACTGAGGTTGAGAAAGCAGGGCTGGCGCGCCAGAGTGGAGTATTCCCAAAAATGGTAGGCTGGCGATAACTGCTCGTGCCCCAGCATCTACCATTGCTTCCCAGCACAATCCCATTTCAAATCGTGACGCCATATTAATGAAGCTATCCAGTGCAATCACATCTCCGGTATACTCAACCATTACAGAATTACGGCATAGTGACATTTCGTCTCAAGTCTTGACCCCGGGCGCCAATATCATAGCCTCCCAAGGTGGCGGCGCACAATAGGTCACAGAACCCTCGAGCAGGGAGGGGACAAGAGGTTTTCTTAAATCAACAGAATGTTAGGCGCTGATATTTAGTATATACGGAGCCTCGGCTTAGCACTATCCTTTTGCCGAATGTCACTGGACAGACGTCTAGTCAAGGTCTGCGTTGTGAGACCCGGAAAGAATACAGCAACTCTCACATGTAATCCTGATGAACAGCTCGTATACGCCACAGCGATTCTTCCAAAGAAACAACACAAATAAGAAGAAAAAAAGCAAATGGGGGCTATTGCTTTCCCGTGGTCTTGGGGTACAAACTCTGCCCTGATAGCCCATTGTTCCTGTAGTATCCCAAACGCCAGCAGCTGCTAAATTGACCCCCTACTTTCTGCGAAAGAAAAGCAAAAGAGCGATAAACTCATACATGGGCTTGAATATCCCGTCCCGCATAAAAGAAGAAGCATGTCCCCAAGCTCAAAACCAAACACAAATTCATATCATAACGTGTCAAATGCTTCATCCAGTCGGTGAACCCATACTGTAAAATGCTTACACCCAGGCAGACCGCACAGTAATATTCGGTAGCATTGCGCATAGCCAGACGATGCAAGGCGGTGTAGTGGCAAGCGGCAGACAACAAATGAAGCGGCGTGATGGCGGTGATGTCGCGGAGAACACAAAATCGATTCGCAGACCGTTTGCATGTCGGTGAGACCTGCTCTGATGGCCAATCTGCGCACGTCAATTTTGCATACCAATTGCTACAACGACATCATGCGTCGCCCAAATGCTGCGGACCGTCGCCGGGGCCATCGCCCTACATGACAGCCGAGGCTAGCAGCCGCGATTCTGGGTCATCCATGCCCATGCCGTCCATGCGTGCTCCTTCCAGTCCTTCTATACTCAGGAGACGATTCTCCACCGTCTGGAATCGCGGCTCATAGCTGGCGGCGCGGTTCTCGATGCCCTCGATGCGCTTCTCAATCGTCTCGAGCCGCTCCTCGATGCGCACGAAGCCCTGCGCAATGTCGTGGCTCAGCCGGTCGAGCTTGTTGGTAAAGGACCGCAGGGACGTCGTCAGAGGGGGCGCCTCGGCGCCGGGCGCGCTCGACGGCACGCGCGGCTCGTGGTTGTGTCGCGGCTCCTGCAGCGCGAACCGCCACTGGTTGCCGAGCTGCACCTCGCAGACGGCCTTGGCGCGGAACGGGCAGTCAATCTTGCGCGTCGACGGGTTGCGCTTCTTGGCCGTGCTGCTGTACTTGACGCCGCCGCGGTCGCACACCAGGTCGTAGCGCGTCGGCTTGCCCTCGCGATAGTTGCTCGCCCGCAGCTTGACGATGCCGTAGCCCTGGTCCTTGGCGACGCGCTGCACCGATGCCATCAGGTCGTCAAACGACCGGAAGATGCCTTCCGGCGGCGGCAGCAGCGCCGGAGGGGGCGTGCCGGCCTCGGGAGTCGACATGGCGAGCACCGTGCTTTCGTCTTCTTTTTGGGGGGGCGGCCGGATGGGCGGGTGGACGTCGACAGTGCGAGAAACGCGGGCCGTTACAGGTCGACAGGTGTCGGATCGAGAGGGCGACGGGCGGTTACCAAATTGCGACGGGTAGGGAGGAGAGAGCCCTCGGAGATGCTCTCCTCAATGAGGCAGAAATCAATTCGTGATAGAGCAGGTAGCTGAAGCGGCGTGCGGACCGCTGGGCTGTTGGTTCCGTTTGCTGGTGCCGTACAGTACAAATCCAAGAGGCTGGAGCGTGAGGATTTTTCCAATCCGCACTGTCAGCGAGCCCATTAGGTTTGGTGTTGATCCGGTCCGGCACCTGTCAGCCAATCACAGTGTCCGTACGCGCGTAGCTGACTGGGATTAGCTCTTAGCGCGTAAAGCCGTCCTTGGCTTCTCACTGTGCAGAGGTAATTGCCCAAGCTCTCCGGGATGTGCAATGATGTATACCTCACAGATAGAACTGACAAACAAGGACTTGAGCTTCTATAGGAGATCTTCAAGGGACTCGAGACTACTTTAAATGATTTTGTCACTGCACCAGGATTATGTGTACCAATGTCACCCGAGGCAGCTTCTTCTTGTACCACCAACACACTTTACACGTGACATGAAGGCTAAGATGCGGCGGCTGACCTTTGAAGCTTTGCGAGGCTTGCTTCAGAAATCATTTCTAGTAATCATGAATTTTCAATTCCAATATAGACATCTGACTCGACATTTATGAGATTGAGCAGTCTATACATGCAAATCATCCAGTTCGCGTTGTCTTATCCTTTATCTTCTCCATACATGGTGGCAGGCCGATCGAACCCCACATTTCAACACTCCCTGTCTGCCTCCTAAACACCACTGGCCTCATTCACGACACCAACGCCGGCCTTGTCTGCGCTGGCCATAACGCGGATTGATCATGAACGGACAGCAGACCACGGGCAATGCTGGCGCCGGCGCCGACCTCGCCGCCGACGAGGCTCGCCTTAAGGAGGCCATGAAACAGCTCAAGCTCCTCCACGTCAAGGTAAGCTGCTCGAAACGCCGCGCAGCAGCACGGCTGCTAATCAGGCTTGGCCGGCAAGTCGCGCCTTCTCAGAGGCACCATCCCGAAAATGCTGGACCCTCTTGTTCAGAAGCAGCCGTCTCGTAAGTCGTCCCTCTTGTGCGATGAACCAGCATCTAAACAAGTCTGCAGCCGACGTCATGTATGCCGCCTTTTTAAGGGCCGTCAACGAGGCTCAAGCCAACGTCAAGGAATTCACCGAGCTCATGCGCGATGAGAAGAGCAGGGAAGTCTTTGCCATGGCCGACAAGAGCAAGGAGGAGAACCCATTTGGCATCAAACCCTGGCGCCATCAGGACCACCCCAACTGGTTCAACTTGGACAAGGACGACTAGTGGTTCGAAACTGTTCTTGATTCGGTGGAGTAAGCATTTCAATGCAGGTCTGCGTGTTCTCATATTTGACTGCCTGTTTGGTATTTTTGTCTTTCGCTTGGCTGCTTTTTTATGCGGCGTTTGGGGACATAGTATGGGTTGCCTCTGTTGGAATTGCCACAGCGTAAATCGGCGTTTTAGGAAGGATTCTACTTGACTTGTTGTAAGCGAACGTAGTAGGCTTGGTCACTGCTTTATGTTTGTCTAATGAGAATACACATCCCAACATTGCTGACCTGCCCGTGGAAAGTAGCTAGGAGCAAAGCGGTAATCAAATACCGAGTGCTCGTGAAGTCCTTTGGAAAACACACTTCTGTTTCCTCTTCTTCCAGAAACAACAGCCATGTTTGGAGCACTGATACCAAGATACTGATATCAGTGAGTTGACTCCACTAAACCTGCGCCGTCTTGCTCGGAGCCAGAGCCCAAGTACCACGGCGGATCACGTGTACGGGTGGGCCACTTCCAGCCTGTCTCGCACTCTGATTCGCCGGCTTAGCGGGCACATTTTCGAGCACCACCCACACAAATTTTCCACCAAATCTCGAAATTCTTCGCTTCTAGTCTGTCCGTGATCCCTCAATTTGCAATCCAACCCAGCAAATACCGCCAAAATGGTCAACCACCGTGTCACCCTGCGCCGCCGCACCCCGTGAGTGCTCTCCTCTCCGTCGCAAAGAAGCATCTATTCGAATTACAATACCTCGAATTCATTTCTTCCCGCTCGCGACTCCCCGACCCTCCTCGGACCAAAAAGGGCACTGAAGGCTAACAATTGATGGCGCTGCAGCTACAACACCTCTTCCAACATCACCCGAGTCTCCAAGACTCCCGGTGGCAAGCTCCGCGTCCTTCACCTCAAGAAGCGCGGCACTGTCCCCAAGTGCGGTGACTGCGGCTCCAAGCTCTCTGGCGTAAGTCGACCCAGCGACAATGACGACTCGAAAGGCATTCAAGACGACTCGGAAGCGGGATAACGAGGGCGCTCGAGGCTACCCCCCTACATTTCTGGAAGATCAAGACATCCAAACGGAATTGCTGTCAAATTTTCAATCCACCATGGAGGATATCTGGGACAGCCAAGCCTCTCCTCGACGACCAACCGTTGCGAATGCCACCGAGTCGACATTTTCCGGGCTTTTCTGGAAGCAGCACTAATTCTTCTTCCACAGATCCCCGCTCTCCGTCCCCGCGAGTACGCCACCCTCTCCAAGCCCAAGAAGACCGTCCAGCGCGCCTACGGTGGTTCGCGATGCGGTAGCTGCGTTCGCGACCGCATTGTCCGTGCTTTCCTGATCGAGGAGCAGAAGATTGTCAAGAAGGTCCTCAAGGAGCAGGAGCAGGGCAAGAAGAAATAAATGGAATTAATCGCATTCTAAATCTCGAAAAATTTATTCCTTGTTTCTTTTTGGGGGAACGAAGGGTTGTGAAATGGGTTCATTGCTTTGGTGTTCATTAGGACAAAAAGGGACTGCATGATACATACGGACCAGAGCTGTTGCACAAGACGACGGCTGGTCTGCTGCTGTCTTAAGGACTGCGAAAATCTTAACTTGATGATCTGAAATGAAATGAGAATCAAGCACATGTTCAACATTCAATCTCTGCGTGATACTGAGACCAGCTTGGCTATGTGACAGGTCCGAGGCGCCTGCGGTGGGAGTGGGGGCATGGCCCTGTCAGCAACTTTCATGGATTGTGCTGCAAGGTTTCTAATCAGTTCCTCTCATAATAAATGTGTAGGTTATTTGTACGGAGGATAGTGAAGCATTTTGAAATACGTACGTCAGAGATGATAATGCAGCTGCAGCCCCACATACAAGCGCAGGCGACAGCTCTCGTAGAAAATATTCAGACCTGACGAGGACAACCACCACTCTCGCAAATCGCACTTCAGTACCAATCACAATGCGCGCATTCTCGCGACGCCTGCGGGAAGCATTGCCCTCCCCCAGGGCAGCCGCCGCGCCGTGCGCAAGGACAGTTTCCAACACACTAGCCGCATCCCGCCCCCGAACGACGACAGCGACGACACTACGAAACCAGCAACCACTGTTCGCGGCTCGATCACTACACACAACGTCCCGACTTGACAAGCAGAAAAAGGAGCAGGAGCACACCCCCGCCAGCTTCAAAGATCTAGACGTGCTCGGCAACACACCGGTGCCGTCGACGTCGGTCGACGTCTGCATGTACGACGGGTTTGGTCTCAACAGCGGCATCACCATCACCGACGGCGACGGCGCGCTGCTGGTTGACGGCGAGGCCTTTACGTGGCGGCCGTGGGCGATTACGGGCGCGATGCGCCTGCTCAACGACAAGGGACAGTTTGACGTTCCTGCAGAGGCGTTTGGCGTGTTTGACATGCTGTGGCCACGACCTGGTAAGACCTGATTCTTTCCAATGGAAGATGGTGCTGCTGATGCTGATGCTGCTCGTGTCGGCAAGCTATCTTGCTTAGTCGTATCATGGAAAAACCAAAACAGATGAGCTAATTTGTCGCGTTGTGTAGATTTACTCATCATCGGTACGGGGAAGAGCAATGTGCCGCTCAGCCCTGAGCTCAAGAAGCACGTTTCGTCTCTGGGTATCCGTCTGGAAGTATTGGACACGAGAAATGCGGCGTCGCAGTTTAATCTTCTTGCGACGGAGCGTGGTGTGCAAGACGTGGCGGCTGTACTGATACCGATTGGTTGGAAGGAGGGCGTTGGTGCTGCCGAGTGATATGATGAATTATATGTAAATTACTGTACACTACTATGTTGGGATTATCAACAATACTCGATTCAGTGTATCACCCTGTGTGAGTTGGGAATATATGCTGGCGGGACATGCGACATGTAGACAGTGCTCGGACGATTCAGGCTACACCTGAACCGAAATTACATTATGCCACCCTTTTCGCACCACTCATGAAGTCTTGACAATTTTGACTCTTGACAGGAAGCTTGCAAAAACGCCAACCAAATTATTATATGCTTCAAAATCTCCTTAGAGCACTTAAAGGCTTGCGCGAGCAAGTTTTACACCGTTGTAGGGTAGCAGGCCGCACGCATGCTAGGTGTTGCTTAAAAACCCCAGCATCTGGGCGGCTGTTTATTACACCTTACAGAAAACCGGGCAAGGTGGGACAACAGGTCGAATAAAGAAATTGAGAGCAATCAGATGGACAAGATAGATCAGAAATGAGAGAAATGGAGTATAATCGAATTTTGTTTTTGCCACAATATAAATGATACAACCAGCCACTGCTTCTGGTGACTTGGTTGTGCAGCGCGGTTTTTGGCACGCAGCGGTCATGGAAACAAGAAAACAATGCCAGAGCTCCACCACAAGAAAGCCCTCGGCCATCAACATTACCCGTACGATCAACAAAACCACACACACCGGCAGCTGCGCCCCCGACACTGTTGTCGCAAGTCTGAGCCATTTAATTAAGCAGCCGACAAGGGTGACCAACCCGATAAAAGGGCTCCTGCCTCTCCACGCATTCCCTTGCCTGGCCTCGGCACAGGTTTTGCTCTCTTCGCCTCACTCACCAGCTCCAGCCCGGCTCCGCTGCCCAAGGGACATGACAGCACCTTTTGCGCTCGACGCAGCCGCAACACTGGCCAACCTTTTCTTTTCGATGCGCCCAGCCGCCTGAGGTGCCGCGGTTCTCCCAGAAGAGCGCATGGAACGGCGCAAGACTACCTACCGCTGAAGTCGTTGAGGCTTTGCCGTTGAGCGAGAGGCTCCACTACTCGCCTTTGAGTCATCTCTACAGCTATCGCGAGATCAACCACCACCACCAACAGCCTCAAGGGCTGCTACTAGCTATAAAAAATGTCGCAGATTTACAGATGGCTGTTTGGGCCGCCCATTCCGGTGGACGCCCATGAAACAGACCCGACACTGCTCAGGGAGCACTCTACGCTCAAGACGTACACCACCAGTCGCTGTGAATACAAGGACATTCGCGTCTTCTTCCGCCAGCATGTCAAGGCGGCCCAGCTGCCGAAACACCCGGCACCGCTGCCTCTGTTGGTGTGTATTCCTGGCCTCGGCGGCTCAGTCGCGCAGTTCCACCCGCTGCTGAGCAGCCTCGTGGACATGGCGCCGTGCCTGGCCATTGACCACCCGGGCGGAGGACGGTCCGCCTTTTCCCAGAAGCGCTGGGACGCGTACACGATGGAAGCGCTTGCAGAGCTCCTGGAGACGATCATCGAGGACCACCGCGACAAGGACGCCGGGCAGCAGGTGGTTCTGATTGGCCACAGCATGGGGACAGGACTCTCCGCCATGCTGGCAAGCAAAAAGACGGCGCACACCACGGATCTCGTGAACCACATTGTCGGCTTCATTGCCATTTGCCCCTCTGCCGGTCCTTTGGGCGAATCTACATCGCTATGGGTCCGCAGGCTGCTTTGGGTGCCGGGCTGGGTCTTTGCCCTGTGGCGACTCTGGGACGGACGAGGCGGTCCGAACAGCCTGTCCATTGCGCGCTTCGCGGGCGCCAAGGCCTCACCCGAGCTGCGACTGCTCCAGTACCGCTTCAACCAGCAGAGCCGGACGCCCGTCTTTCGCCGCATGGTGGGCGCCGCCGCGCCGTCGTACGAGGACGGCAAGCCGGTGGGCGGCATGCCGACGACGGATATCTGGAGCGAGCTCGACATCCCGCTCTACCTCATCGGCGGCGAGGCCGACCATGTGACGCCGACCAAGAACGTGGACAAGATTGTCAACGCCATCAAGGCGAGGCAGGCGGCCCAGGACGGCGCGGCGACGCCGACCGAGCACGTCAGCAAGGCTGCCGAGCCCGTCGGCGCACGACTGCAGCCCGACGACCACGACCTCTCGCGCTCCATTGTCAACATTACCGAGGAAGACTTTGCGACGGCCAGGTCCGACACCGGCACGGACGACTCGCGCCACGACCCCTCGACGCCCCTCGACTCCCCCGCCGCCGCCATGCCGCCGCAGCCCGCGCGCCCGGCCATGGTGGTGCGGTCCATCATCGTCCCCGCGCCGGCCAACCACACGCTCCTCTACGCGCCGCGCGGGTCGCGCATCCTCGCCGGCCTCATCGCCGACTTTCTCGCCGAGCACATCACCGGCCGGCTCTCGCTCGCCTGGCAGCTGCAGCACCTCTGCCAGGAGGGCAAGTGGGACGTCAAGAACCTCGCCAAGTGGCAGTCGGTGCTGCCCGTGTCCGCGCCCGTCGGCCCGCCCGGCGCGCCGCCCATCTTTCGCGCCATGAAGACGCTGCGCGAGGCCGACGACGTCCACAGCCCCGCCGAGTTTACCGCCCGCTGGGGCCGCGTCGTCAAGGACGTCGTCGACATCTCAAAGGACCAGCCCGTGTACGACGCGCAGGGGCTCGAGCGCGCCGGCGTCCACTACCACAAGCTCCCGACCGTCTCCAAGATTCCGCCCGCCGCCGACGACGTCGCGGCGTTCATCGCGCTCGTCGACGCGATCCGCGCGCGGCACGCCGACCGCGCCGACGCCGAAGGGTGGGACGACGAGACGCGCGCCAGCGTCGTCGTCGGCGTCCACTGCCACTACGGGTACAACCGCACCGGCTACCTCGTCGTCTGCTACCTCGTCGAGCGCTGCGGCGTCTCGGTGCAGGACGCCATTGCCCTCTTCAAAAAGGCAAAGCCGAATGGCATCCGGCACTCGCACTTCCTCGACAAGCTGTACGTGCGGTACGACTTGGACGCCAAGGACAAGGACACTACTGCCTGAATTCATACCCTGCGTTGCTGTTGAGCGGACGGGTTTGGTACTTTGGGCGCGCCTGGTGCTTGGAATCTGCAACTACTCGACCCGGCGTTTTCTTCTCATCACGTTTTTGGCCGGCCTTTTTACTGTTTCGTTCTATTCTAGCCACACAATGTTGTATGCTCTTTACCAATTCTCTGTTCATCTTGTGCAATGCAATTCCAGTGTTCTTATTATGCACTCGTGGTATCCCGTCAGATCCAGCTCGTCCAGGACAGTTCCAATAGCCATCTATACTATGCTGAAAAATTGCAAAAAGAATTAAACGCTAAGGAAGGCTCTCGTTGTAAATGCCATTTGCATAGAAAGAAAAATCCAGCCCCAACAACAACAACAACAACCCATTTCATGTGTGTTTCTAGTTTACAAGGTACCGTGGTACTCGTCAAACGCACCACCACGCGCCTTCATGACACCCGCAATCTCGTCGCTGCGGCGGCCGCTGGCCTGCAGCTCCGCGGTGATGGCGTCGACGTCGACATCCAGGTACCGCCGGAGAAAGTCGCCGACCTCTGTGTTTTCGACGTTGCCGCGGATGGCGTGCGTGCCCGGGCCGCCCGACGAGTAAATGTTGACGTCGACGGCGCTGTGGCCGTGCGTGCTCCAGCCGATGCGCGCGCGGTGCGAGATGATTTCCGTAAAAATGTACTTGGCGCGCTCAATGTCGTCGACGGCGGCGGCGGCGACGAGGCGGTCGAGGTCGGCGTCCGCGACCTCGCCCGCCGGGACGCCGAGGCCCGCGACCACGAGCTCCTCCTTGATGTACCTTCGGAGTCCCGGCGCGGCCTTGCCCGTCTCGGCGACGCGCGTCTTGAGCTTGGCGGCGAGGTGCTCGCACGAGGCGGTCGCGCGGTCCAGCACGGCCGGGTACCAGTCGTACGTGGGGTCGCCCTCGCCGGGCCGCTGCAGCGCGGTGGCCAGGCCGCCCGTCTCGTGGTCCGAGGTGGCGACGAGGACCGTCTCGGTGTCGGTGGCGTTGATGAAGTCGAGGACGGCGGCAAAGGCGGCGTCGTAGGCGAGCACCTCGTGGACCTGGGCGGCCGGGTCGTTGATGTGGCCGGCGTGGTCGATGCGGCTGCCCTCAATCATGACGAAGAAGCCCCGGTCGCTGTGCTCGGTCGCGCGCTCGAGAGCCCGCAGCGCCGTCGTCGCCATCTCCTTGAGGCTCGGGTACGTGTCGTTGAGCGTGCGGCGGTCGAGCTCAAAGGGCACGTTGAGCGGCGCCACGAGGCCGAGCAGCGGGAGCGTGACCTTGTTGCCGCCGTCGAGGGCGTCAAAGGCCTTGCGCGAGTCGACATAGGTCCAGCCGTGCTGCTCCTGCGCGATGCGGGTGACGTCAACGTCGTCCTGGCGGCAGCCGCCTTTCGTGCTCTTGGGCAGAAAGTAGCAGCGGCCGCCGCCCATGATGAGGTCCACGCTACGGCCGAGGACGCCCTGGCCGACCTCTTGCAGGGCAATGTTGTCCATCATCTCGCGGCGGGGCACGTGCGCGGCGAAGCACGCCGGAGTCGCGTCCGTCACGTACGTGGTGGCCACGAGTCCCGTCATGTAGCCGGCGCGCTTGGCGGCCTCGAGGACGGAGCCGCAGGGCCGGCCGTCGGGCAGGACCGAGATGGCGCCGTTGTAGCTCTTGTGCGCGCAGGAAAAGGCCGTGGCGCCGGCGGCGCTGTCGGTGACGAGCGAGCTCGACGACCGCGTGCGGCTGGTGCCCCAGAAGTGGCGGTCGAGCGTCAAGACGTGGCTGTGGTCGAGGTGCTCGACGTGCTGCCGGTAGCCGCGCGTCAGGGCCAGCGATGCCGGGCCCATGCCGTCCGACACCATGAAGACGAGGTTGCGCTTGGCGGCGGCGGCGGGCGGCGAGGGTGACGACCGGGTCTGTTGGTTGTGCTGCACCCACACGGCAATTACGATGAAGGCGGCCGTGGCAATTAGCGCCCAGGCGAATATGACGGCTTCGCGGATCTTGGATCGCTTGGCCTTGGCGGCGGCCGTGGCCGCGCCGTCGGAGTCGTTGAGGAGGGGAGTGTCTTCGGAAGGCTACGAGCGGTGGTGAACTGGTTAGTGAGGTTCATTATGGAAGCTGTAGGGTATGCGGAGTTGGAGTATACGCACCATCTTTGCGTCAGATGTTGCTGCGAAAAAGAATGCCGATGCTCCGAGAGATGGAGGATGAAGGATGGAAGATGGTTATACCAGTATGCGGAGTGCTGCAGCGGTGCAGGTACAGGCACCCATGGCACCGATGGGTGTGGTGGGGTCATGCGGGAGCGTGGTCAGACGCCACCGACTGTTTGAGGCCAGCCTATCAGTGACGGCGATCTTGTGCTGTTTGTAGCTCTAGTGGACAATGAGCCGAAGCTTGTCGCAATTCAGCTGGGATTTACTGCGGGCATGTCACAGGGACAAGTCATTTGATGGTGAGTCGGCAAGGTAGGAGGAAGGCACAGACATATCAATTTGGAACATGGCTTGCTATGCTGAAAAAAAGGACCAAATAGACAAGTGACAAAAAATGCATAAAAAAAGTAAATTACAGCAGCATTCAAGCCCCATGCATCCTCTTAAACCCTCAGTAATGTACAATAAAACCCCTGTCGCCTTGCACCTTGCTGCCAGCAGCATTACTAGGCTCACCATGGCCCCGTGCCGTACAGATCCGTCATGACGGACCACGGAATAGCATCCCAGGCATCCAAGCAGACCCAAAAACCCGAGAGCCTGCGTCTGTCCGTCGGCCTGCTCTCGAGCTCCTGCGCGTCCTCCGCCGGCAGCGGCCGCCAGACCGTGTAGGGACACTGCTCAAAGTCGGCATAATTCTTAAAGTCAATGTCGAGCCCCGTCTCAACCTGCAGCCAGGGAAAGTAGACGCTGCTGTCGAATGCAATCTCGCAGAGCCGCAGGGCGCGCAGGCGGCGCATCACGGCCGCGAGCTCCACGAGCATGTGCTCGACCTGAGCGTGCAGCGCCGCCGACGGGCCGCAGTAGACGAGGAGCTGAATCTCGGGCCACATCTCGCCGGCCAGCACGAGGTGCAGGCGCGACAGGCCGGCAAAGGCGTCTGGGAGCAGGGAGAAGAGCGCGGGGAGGTGCTCGACGGTGTCGCGCGGGCGCGGGTAGGCGATGCGGTCCGAGGCGACGCGCGGGCGGCCCATGGTGAGGCTCAGGGACAGCTGGGCGATGCGGGTGGCGGCCGGGGAGGGTACGAGGCGGGCCAGGTTCTCGAGGGCAAACGACTCGTTGAGGCGAAACGTGTTGTGGCGGTAGAGCACCTCGACGCCCTCGACGTGCGCCTGGCGGCAGGTGAGCAGCCAGCCGAGGGCGCCGACCCGGCATGACGAGAGGCCGTAGTCGGGAAGGGTGCAGAGGGCGGCGCCACCGGTAAAGCACCGGTCGCGGTCGACGACGAAGAGCGGCGTGGGCAGCGAGGAGCGCGACCGGCGCGCATCGAAGCACCGGCGATGGCAGAGATGGCCGGTGGGCTTCCACCGGATGTGGTCGCTGGCCAGGTCGATGAGGTCATGCTGTCGTGTAACACCAGCGGCGGCGTCCGGCGGCGTAACGGGCCGGGTCGCTGGTGTGTCAGGGGTGGTCGGGGGGCTGACGAGATCGAGGTCGACATGGATGGTGCGGTGGCCAAAGGCTGCGACTAGGATGAGGGTTCTGATTTCCGCCGGCAGCTGCAGGAGCGGGCTCGTCCGGACAATGGGCGTTTTGCGATGGCGCAGCCGGGGCGAGGCTGGTGGTGATGCGTAGGTGCTGCTGCAGCCAGCGGCGCTGTGTCTCTGTATGAGATTGGAAGCGAAGACGGCTTGATCCATGGCGACGGAAAAAATTGAAGAGTAGGCGATTCTGACTTTGGAATCAGTCAGGTCGATGAGCCGGCGATGGATAAAGACGCATGGGTGATGATGGCATGGACACAATAGCTAGAGGCTGGGCTTGGTTGACGTAGAGGCAAAGTGTAAATCGGGCAGCGCGAGGCTTGGGATGCTTCCCCTCATCGGCCTGGCTGATGGACCGAGAGGCGCATGGGCCTCTCGGCAATTGGCGACATGGTGCAATATTTGGAAGTCGTCAAGATGCGGCGGAAATTATACAAGACTCAATGTGAAGACGTCTACGGATACATCACCATACTATCCATATTACACTGGGTTTCTGACGGATAATTTAGTTGACGCATGTAAGCCTGGGGAAGCTGGCCAAAGTGCTGACAGCGGAGCACAGGCGTGCCATTCCGATCGGGTAGCGTCGTGTATAAATTGGATCTACAGCGGGGAATAGATTGCTTGCAGCCAGACTAATGATTCAAAAATCACAAATAAAAAAGATACTAGACGTTGTATAATTATTTTTGTTGGATAGCTTACATTCCACGCAACGCCAATCACACCACAGTCCGAACCCGTCCTTGACCAGGCTGTGCAGCAGCCATTGTCTCCCGGCTGATTGACAAAGGCTGTGGTCGCCCCCAAGTCCCGCCCCGGCTCCATCGCAGCGACATGCCGACCAACCGCCAAGATGGAGCCGGCGTACGGAATGTACCGCCAGAGTTTGCTTGTAAAAGGCAAAATAAAATGAAAATTGCTCACACCACCATGACACGGCTGGTGGTGACCACTATCTATACTTTGGTCATTGCGGTTCACGTTGACGGGTCTGTCTGGAGCAGTGACACGCCGTGCATCTTCCCTTGTAGAGCTACGCATTGCTGTTTTGGGAACAGCTGGTGGATCTGGCCTTGTTAGTGACATTGCGAGGCCTTTGCTGGATAGCATTCGGCATCGTAGCATGTGTTTGAGCTGCTTTTACAAGGTTCTCACCGGATGATTCGGCACTCGGCCACCGGGACAGGTGAGGTCAACAGGGCTCTTCTTTCGGGCCTTGCCAGGCACACCCTCCATTCTGCGCCGGCTGGCTTGAAAAAGCTGCTAATGAGGCCGCCACTTGGACATGGCAGTGTAAGTGACCAGCTCAGCGGGGTACAGCTTCGCGAATATCACCTCTGCGTACTCTTTCCAGTCGCCCTCGGCCGGACGCTCAAAGAACTTGACAAGCTCCCAGTATTCTGGATACCACCCGCCTTCCTCCCAATCAACAACACTGGAAATCTTGCCGTCTTCTATTAGTATGTTTCTCGGGGCAAGGTCCCCATGAGTAAAGACGACACGATGGTCGGTCCGCAGCTGGCCGCGGAACGAGTTGCGTAGCACAGACGGAGTCTGTCGAAAGAGCGTCGACGCCAAGTAGTCGTTGAACTGCCCCTCATCACTGCAGACCGGCCCATGGTAGGTAAAGCGTACTCGAGTGTCGCGGACGCCGGTGCCGTCGCAGGAGCCAATGTAACTTGGTGGAGGCTCTAGCTCTCGCATTTGCTCGAGTATTTGACCAAGCTGGGTGGCGGTGCTCCTCTTTTGCTCAGAAGACATGGCCGGCCATAATTTGTCAAGCGTCTGCCCCGGAACGTATTCTACGCGTATTTCCACCGTGCCATTCTTGGTAAACACGCCATGCAGAAGCGGAGCTGGGATTCCTGCGCTGGAAGCGACCCTCAGTGCCTCTGCCTCGGCAGGACGTATTTGTGCTCCCGACTTGACAACGGTCCCATCTGGCTCGAGGACAATCTTGCGCCTCCCGCTCTTGTTCAGAATCACCTCGCCTGAAAAGCTTCAGTCAGTAAAAACTTGGGTCGCCACTGAGATGGAGCCAACTAACCTGGCGCAACGTCTTCTTCAGACTCGCTTGAATCTGAAAGCGCAGTCTTGGCCTTTTCTGCGCTCATTTGCTGCTGTTTATGAGCAAGTCCGCGGTCCACGGCAAAGGTGAGATGAGGAAGTCGGCTGGCTGTCGTGTCCATCCACCGCCTGTGTTTGTTGAGTCTCGGCGCCCATCGAGTTAGTGTGTTCCGCTCCGTGGTCATGCATTCCTACATCATCATGAGCTCTCCGTCGGCAGCCGCAGAGATATCATCAATCTGCCCAATCAAGATTATGAAATATTTTTTGCGCATTTTTTTTGACAATGGTCGCTAGAGACTGCGTTGGCGCAATGGTGAACAGCACTCTCGCTTGGAAAGATTAGCTCTTTTAGCGACCATTTAGGGCGTCCATAGGTGTCGCACACCTGCAATGATCAAGCAACAATGTTGAGCTTGGCATATGCGATAAGCTATGACTATCATCGTGCTGCTTGCTCCAATCATTTAATATCTCTTTCTAGAAATACTACTCTAGCTACAATTTTAGCTAGGTATAGAGTGAAACTTGGCTAAAAGCTAAGAACCAGAAAATGCTGAGTGGTCACTTACAATGCAATTGTTCGCAGCACAGGATTCAACAATAGAAGACAATGCCTTTGTATAGTGACAACAAAGAAAATAAAATAAAGCATCAAGCTGTAAGATATACAGATAGAAGCTCGCACATCAAGGCACTTTTACAATCCACACTTCCTTCTGTGCACCCTACTTCTCCTGACCCCACGGCGGAAAAGGCGCATACGAGCCGTCGCACGCCTCCGTCGTCAGGTAGTGCTCGCCCTTTTGGCCCGCGCCGCTGATTTCCTGCCCGTCCGGGCCATAGATGCGCAGCGACAGGTCCGACGCGCCGCCCGTGTTGCCCCAGAGCACGCGGATCGGGTAGTACGTGCCGGCCGCGAGGTCCCTGTAAATGTCCTTGGGCTTGTTGTCGCCGTAGTACGCCTGCACAATGTCGGCATTGTCGCGCGTGTAGCTGTCGTACGCCTTGGCGCCGAACCACATGATGGTGATGTCGTCCGAGTACGGCGAGTTGAAGCGGTAGCGGCCGGCCGCGCACGCAAAGAGGAAGCCGCGGTAGCCGGCGGCGGCGTTGCTGAAGAGCGGGTTGAAGCCCTTGCCCCTGTTGTCGTCGGAGATGAAGATGGCCGTCTGCAGCGTCGCGCTGTACACGGGCTGCTGCTTCTTAAAGTAGGCCGGCAGGAAGGACTTGTAGGTCGGCGTGAGGTCGCCGCGGAACGGGTTGGTGTAGAGCGCGTACTGGATGCCCGGCGAGCAGGTCGGCGTCGGGCAGCTCGTGCGGATCTCGCGCGACGTGTCTGGCTCGGGCGGCGGCGGGGGGATGAGGCTCGCGATGGGCTCGACGACGGTGGTGACGACGGTGGTGAGAGTGGGCGTGACGACGACTATCGGCGTGATGATGATTTCGGAGGTGGTGGTGAGAATGGGGTTGACGCTGGTGAGCGTCTCTTTAGACGTGGTGGTGATGAGAGACGTAAAGGGAGTGTCGCTCGGCGTGATGACTTCGGTCGAGGTGACGACAATAGGAGTAGTCAGAGTCTTTTCAGACGTGGTGGTGATGAGAGATGTAAAGGGGGTGTCACTCGGTGTGATGACTTTGGTCGAGGTAACAACAACAGGTGTGGTTAGAGTCTCGTCAGACGTGGTGGTGATGAGAGACGTGAGGGTAGTGCTGCTTGTAGTGATGACTTTGGTCGAGGTTACTATGACGGGCGTAGTTAAAGTCTCCTCGGACGTGGTGGTGACAAGCGATGTAAAGGGGGTATCGCTCGGTGTGATGATCTCGGTCGAAGTGACTACGACAGGCGTAGTCAGAGTCTGCTCGGACGTGGTGGTGACGAGAGATGTGATGGGAGTATCGCTCGGTGTAATGACCTCTGTCGAGATGACAACGACGGGCGTGGTCAGACTCTCCGTGGTGGAAATGACAACGTCGGTGGTGATGGTCACTGTTGTGAGAAACTCGGACGTGCTCGTCTCAACAATAGGCCTGCCAGCCGACGTCGAGTTGAAGATGACGAGTTTTGGGATAAAAGTGGTCAAGGTCGTTTCTGTGGTGGTGGTGAGGCTGGGAAGGACGGTCGTGATGGTCTTTTCAGACGTGGTGGTGACGAGGGATGTAATGGTAGAGTTGTTCGTAGTTATTAAATTAGTTGAGGTGACGACTACCGGCGTGGTAAGAATCTCCGTCGTGGAAATGACAATGTCGTTTGTGACTATCTCTGTCGTGAGGACCTCGGATGTGGTCGTCTTGACAATGACTTGACCCGCCGATGTCGTGTTGAAAGTGATTAGCTTTGGCACAGTGAGGGTGAGAACCTCGGTCTCGCGGGACGTCTCAGGGATGGTCTCGATAGAGGTGGCCGTAATCTCCTCGGTAAAGGTGCGGTTGTTGGTGATGATCTCGACGAGGGTCAAGGTAATGGAACCGCTGGTGGAGAAGCTGGTAATGACGGAGCCACTGGTGATGGGTGGCTTGGAGCTGTCGCTGCTGGGTGAGGATGTCGCGGTGATGGGAAAGCTGGTCTTGCCGTTGGAGCTTGCAAGACTGGAAAGCTGAGAAGCGGCAGTGATGGTCTTGGTGATGGCGCCGCTGGAAAGTTGAGAGGCAGCAGTGACGGTCTTGATGATGGCACCGCTTGAACAAGGACAGGGAGTAGTAGTAGTGAGGCCGTCGGGGCCAACAGTAATGCCAACGATGTTGCTGCCACCAACGTTGTTTCCACCGACGTTGCTGCCGCCGACGTTGTTCCCGTCGACGTTGTTCCCGCCGACGTTGCTACCGCCGACGTTATTGCCGCCGAAGCTGTTACCGCCGACATTGTTACTGCCCACGTTGTTGTCACCGATATTGTTACCAGAGTTGTCACTGTTCGTGTCGACATCCTTGATACCGACGCAGCAAGCACCTGGTTGACAGGCTTCAGTAGGAACGTCTTTATTGGCGCCCTCCATAAAGTATCCGTAGCACCGGTGCTGCTCAAAGGGAAGGTAGTTGGTAACAGTAACAACGTCAGGCTGTCCGTTGACCACAGCCAAAGCGGCGCAAGCCATGAAAAGAGGGAGAAGCTGCATCATGAAACGAGCGACTGGCAGGATACGAGCAAAGGAAGATTGGCATTACACTTGCACAAGGCTGTTCTACAGAAGAAAAGAAAGACATACATCTACTTATACACTCGAAGGAGAAACGGCGCACAGTAGACCGACCTTGGGCTCTCATTGCTTGCGACAGAGAAAACTCGCGCTGGCATGGACCGACCGGAGCCATCTGGTGTTAGTCGTGTAAAGCTAGTCAAGCGGCGAACCTTGATGCCGGAATGCCCACCCGTCCTGGGTACCGAGATGGAGCAGAGGGTAGCGTAGACGTGTGGAAAAACTGCCCATGACATTTTGCCTTGCGATGTTTTTCGGGCCAACTGGGCTGTGTGAACCTTTCTCTATCTGGGCCGCCAAGGCTTTTTGGGACGAGGATGCTCGAACGGTGGGCTGTGTTGGTTCGTGGGGACTGAGCACACGACCAGGTCAATCGTTTGCAAAAAGAAAAGCAAAAAACAGAGACGGGAAGAATTGAGAAGGATAGTCCCCCTGGCTTAATTCCGTCGTCACTTGTTTGGTTCATCGCTGTATGTCGACTGCTGGCGTCGTCTGAAACTGCACATGTCCCATGTCAACTAGCGCTGTCGTTTCGGATCGCCCATGGGCGAAACCAGCCTCCAACTGACTACTGGAAGGGCGCAGCCATGAGCTGCCTCTTCCGGCGTGGTCGTCCCTTTCTTTTCTTTCTTCTTCATCGCCGGGGCGAGAAAAGTTACTGCCCGAGTCTTGCCTAGTTCCTGGTCCACGTTGATGGTCTGAAAGCTAGTTACCGGAGATGCGCAACTGGACCACCAACAAGCGATTCAGTAGTGACTTGGAAGGAAGCGATACGAACGGACCTATCAGCGTCTAGTCCGGAGGACCAAGCCAACTAAACCATAATGAGCCTCTTTCTTGTTGAACTAAGCCATTGTCGTCTATTGTCGTCCATTGTCCACTAGTGCGACCGACATATCCGGTACAAACTACGCCGCACGGCAGGGCAGTTCAGTCTTAGCGCCATCCTAGCCGAACGAATGCGTTGACGATTCAGAACACAATAGTTGGTTGCACATCTCTCTCTCTCTCTCCTCCAAGCATGCAACACCGAAAACGAACCTCTCGCGCCCCTAGGAGCCCGAATTCGACCGCCACGCTAACCAGTTCTCGGCCACATTTCCGCCTGCCCGTCTCATGTTCGCTGCAGATGAAACCTGCCGCGTTGCGTCTGCAGGTCGACCTCCCCCCCCGGCCGGTCCCTCGTCCCCTTGCCCCCCCGGCCGGTCCCTCGTCCCCTTGCCCCCCCGGCGCCAGCCCTATCATTCCCGTCACATTCGACGGCCGAACCTGTCAGAAGCTGGCCTTGCGCCGGACCGCTGTGCGGCTTTTTTCCAATGATCCCAGTCTCCGATCACAATGAACAGGCTTGCTGAATGGGGAGCGTCGATCCCCTTTCATTTCCGCCCGTCACACTGCCCACGGGGCTATTCCTGTCCTCGTAGCGGGCGCCCGCGTAACACCGCTGCACGACATCGGTACACCGGCGCTTCGCGACGCACTCCCTGCGTTATAAAGCAGCAGCTGCTATCCAATAGCTCCATACATCACATTGGGGACGGAAAAGTGCTCTACTTGGCATGCCTCCATAATTTAACACGCGTGCTGGATATAAGTAACTGCTTGCGCCCACCCGCTCCTCTGTACCCGCGATGTCTGTCTAGTCTACCCATGCCATAAGGTGATTTCGCTCGTCCGTTCCTTTTCTCATACTTTTTGTACCATTTTCGCTTTTAAAAGCTTTCATTCTTTGGCCTTTGATCAGGTCCTTCTGCTGTGCAGATTTACATTCACTATTTTCTTTTCTCTCGCCTAACCTGAAGCATCTCACCAAGCACACTCTCTCATACATCATGGTCCAAGCTTCCGCTCTCTACACTACCCTCGTCGCCGCGGCCCTCGCCGCTGGCAACCCTCTTCTCCCCCGCGTCGTGGACAAGCTCAACGATGGCGCCTTCAAAGAGGCTCAGCAGCGGGATGACACGGCCGCCCGCGCCCTTGCCAACACACAGATCAAGACATTTGATGGCCGCTGCCTCTTTGTGGATGCCCTGTCGGGTGACTTTCGTGCCAACCTAACGCCACTTCAAATCGCCGACTGCGGCAGCAACCGGACCGGACAGGGCTTCGACGTCATCACCAGGGGCAAGCACAACGACCAGCAGGGCCAGGCTTTGGTGGTGAGCACGCTGACCCAGGCGTGTCTGAGCTTTGATCCGAGACGACCGGCGGACTCTCAAGTGCATCTGTTTTCCTGCGGCGGAAGAGCCGATGGCGGCGGCGAGGTGTCCAACTCACAGCTCTTTGCTTTTGATGCCAAGGAGCAGGGCCCCATT
Organism: Akanthomyces uredinophilus; assembly: GCA_030778065.1. NCBI lineage: Eukaryota > Fungi > Ascomycota > Sordariomycetes > Hypocreales > Cordycipitaceae > Akanthomyces > Akanthomyces uredinophilus. The sequence continues at coordinate 63,967 of JAPFRW010000118.1, read as the reverse complement.
GCCTTGAAGCCGCAGAACAGCCCTGGCAAGTGCCTGGTGTCGGCCGGTAATAAGGTCATTATCGGAGACTGCAATGATAAAGATGATGGCCAAAAGTTTACGTTTGGTGGTGATGCTGGTCAAGGCAATGGAGACAACGGCAACAAGGGTGGCAGTAGGAGTAAACAGCCTGTGCCCAGCTCCAGTGTCGCTCGGGACACGACCAGTACAGCAACAAAGGCCCCCAAGTCAAAGGTGACTTCTGCATCTATACCTCTGAATTCTCTCGTCTCTGGCGATGTCGGTAGTGAGTGCAGTCTCAATGTGGTCACCGTCGTCAATACCGTCACCGTCACCATGCCTCCTCCCAAGGGCATGGGAAGCGCCACGCAAGTTCTTTACTCTACCATCTTTCCCACGGAGACGGCTTCACCCGGCAAAAAGGCTGCGAAGAACAAAAACAGCGGCGGCTGCAACGATGGCGGGATCGAAAAAGATGGCGGAGGTGGAAAGAATGATGGCAGTGACAAGGACAGTGGAAGCATCGTCGGCGGCTGCAGCGGAGGCGATGCGACCAACAAGGCCTCGGCGACCAGCAGCGCCTCCGCCACGACCACCCGTGCCGCCGACGGCCAGCACACGGCGAATCCCACCACCGAGGTCCCCGTCTCGCGCGCCGGCGCCAAGCTGAGCCCGACGGCCGCGGCGGCCGCCAACGAGTTTGACACGACGGCGCGCCGCGCCCTCGAGAGCGTCAACCTGCGCGCCGCCGACGGCCGCTGCCTGGCCATCGACCCGACGGCGGGCGACTTTCGCCAGAACCTGATCCCCGTCGGCCTCGCCGAGTGCAGCGAGGACCCGACGCAAAAGTTTGACGTCGTGACGCAGGGCAAGCACAACGACGCCAAGGACTCCAAGGCCCTCCTGGTGAGCGTCCTGACGAACGGGTGCCTGAGCTTTGACAACCGCCGCCAGCAGGGGGACACGGTGACGGTGTTTTCCTGCGGTGGTCGCGCAGATGGAGGTACGTTTTCTTCTTTAGTTGACTGTGGCTTTTTACCAGTTGTTTAGCCATTGGCCATGTCGTGCTAACTGGCTGGAGTAGAGGGCAAGACGGCAACGTCTCAGCTCTTCCCGTTTGATGGCACCAACAATATTGTTCTGCAGCCCAGCTCCGACGACGGCAAGTTTTGTCTCGTCGCTGGCAATGACAGGCTGGACTCGACCAGCTGCGACAAGCAAAAGGACCAAGTATTTGAGCTCGTGGAAGTTCTCAAGTCAACTGCTGATAAGCTGTAAGCCGTTGCCTTGGAGGCGTCTCACTCTTTTTCTCGTATTATAAATTCCTCTCAACAGGTACATGATGGGTTGTATATGAAGATTAAATATACTCGTTTTTTTTCTATATATAAGTATGCACAAGACCAACGTCCAATTCTATTCGGGCAAGCCAGCTGTAAGTCGCCGGCAGCTACTTGGCCTTGGAGTCGGCTCCTTCTTTTCCCATGTTATGAGCTCCATTCACCCTTGTGCATGGTACAGTATTTATGGCAATGTAATGTTCGATCATCTTGTCCATCTCCACGTATAAAGTGTTGCACAAGACAACCGCCCGCTTTGAGACTGCGAAAATAAGCTTGACTGACCGCCGGACTCGGGCGAGTGGGGCCGATCCACCGGTTCACCAACAGCTCAACCTCAACCAGATCTGCGTCACTTTGCCGATCATAAGCTTCCTTCTCAACCTTTTTTTATTCTTTTGCTTCCCCTCCCCGCGACCCTAACCACTTCAGCGTCCACCTACCGCCGCACCACGACAACTGGCACCGTAATTGCCTCTCGCCCGCACCATGGCTACGCCCGTGGCCGTCGCCGCCTTTGCCACGGTCGGCGTGCCGCTCCTCACCGCGGCGCTCATCCTCGTGCCCCGTCTCGGGCTCTTCCGCGCCACGGGGCAGCCGCACGCCGTCCTGCCCAAGCCCGTGTCCCGCCTCGACGGCCGCGACGTCGTCACCATCATCCTGCTCATCCTCGCCAAGCTGCTCCAGCGCGTCTTTGGCCTCGCCCCGCCGCTCGTGCCCTCGGCCGACCGCCGCGGCTTCGACCTCCCCGCGCTGTCCGTCACGAGCACCCTCGCCATTGACGACGACGACCTGCTGCGATTCGACGCCGCAACGTCCCCGGGCTCGAAAAAGGCATCGTCCGCCGCCAAGGCGCAGTCCAGCTCTGCTGCCGCCGTCGGCGCCCCCGAGAACAACCGCTCCCTCCTCGTCGCCGGCCTCGTCAACCCCCTCATGTCCATCCTCCTCGCCAACCGCAACCTGCCCATCCAGCCGTTTGGCGCCGTCAATACCCGCAACACCTTTATATTCCTCGACTCGGAGGCCTGCCGCTATCCGACCCAGGTGCTCGACCCCACGCGCGGCATCACCGTCTCCGCCACCCTCGGCGGGCCCAGCAACCCCGGCCGCCGGGTCAAGCGCGGCATCGAGTTTGAGATACATTTCGAGGTCGCGGCGCTGCGCCGCGGAGACACCTCCCCCACCGTCATCTTCAAGCAGGTCGGCGCCGTCCTGGCCCACCTGCCGCGCGACACCAAGCCGCTCTACCGGGACCTGAGCTCGACAGTGGCCGTCGATGGCGTCGACGACGAGGACGACGAGGACGACAGGGAGCCGGCGTGGATGTCGGCCGACGGCGAGATTGTGGAGCTCGGGATGCGGGCACCCAAGAAGTGGGCGGCGCTGTGTCGCGACTACAACCCCATCCACATGTCGGGCATCCTCGCCCGCGCCTTTGGCTTCCCGGGCAGGATCGCGCACGGCAACCACGCGCTCGCCCGCGCCGTGGAGCTGATTGCCCGCGACCCCGCGCGCGTCATCACGCCGGGCCTGAGCACCGCGGACAAGGCCGCGCTGCTCCTGTCGCGGTCCGACGACGGCAAGGAGACGCCGAGCGCCCTCGAGGTGCGCTTCAAGCGGCCCATGGTTCTGCCGTCGCGGCTGGGGCTCGAGGTGGCTGACGTCAAGGGCGGCTTTGCCCTGCGCGTGGTCAAGAATGAAAAGGAGCACCTGACGGCCAAGTGGACAAAGTTGTGAGGCGCCAATCAGGTGAGGACGTGACAAAAGGAGAATGGCTAAAACATGTACAATTGTGCACAGATAATACGAAAAGGGCAGAGCAAACTTAAACTTTGCATTGTGGCGTATGGTGATGGGGGATGGCTGTTTTGTATGCATCATTTTGCTCGGAGGACATATGCGAGCTTGTAACTATACTTTGTATGACAATACAATTCTATACTACTAAATCGTCTGCTTGATTCCGACAGGTTCTTGTGACGAAGGTGGCTTTATGCCTGCTGGCTTGAGAAAAGTTAGACAAGCCACCGTATCGCACAGGCTCATAAGGCGGACCTGCTTCTCAAATATACAAATTCCGAGAATCGTTTTCCGTCCAGACTCATCTTCCACGCAATCTCCTTCTCTTGACCATTGCAAAGTTCCTTAGCACCATCGTGTAGATGTGAAAATGACCGACGTCTTCCGGGTACGTTGACTCTCGGCTATGCCAGCGACAGTTACTGATTAGATGGAGCAGTACATCTCAGATCTAGCTGCCTCTCTTGTTACCTTTACATTGCCGCGGGAGCGGCTTTGCCTGGATAGCTACGCCCCCCTCGACTTGTGTTTCTTTGATGACAGCTTGGAAAAGTTGGTCGACTACCTGATTGTGCCCGTTTCTACGACCACAATCTTGCGCAACATTGACCGCCGATCCCTGCAGCGCCAATTGAAGAGCTTTGCAGATAGGAAACCGGGTCAATCAAGCTTGAGAGAAAAGCAGTGGAACTCGTGGTTGCACGAGACGGGAAGCGCACAAAGAGCACCAGATAGGATCAGCAAGTTGCCCGCTGAGATTATATTCAACATCTTCGACAATCTGGAGCTGGTGGAGGATGCTTTTATACTTGGGCTCACTTGCCGACGCATGTGGCAGTTTACACGCCGAAGAGTATGCGAATGGCAGCGGAAGCGTATTGGGTCGTGGGCTGGAAAGAACCTCGTCGCCGTAAGCGACCCTTGCGATGACGACGACTACCCGCCAGGGCTTTTTTCCCGCGGAGAGATCAGAGAGCTTGTGAGAAGACGTGCAGAGGCGCTGCCTCGGCTGTACGACTGGGAGTACACCAGCTTCACGCTAGAAGAGGCAGTGAAGCACATGGTGGTGCCCGTGCGGCTCCCGCTCTCCAGGCTGCGCTTCAATCTTGAGCGTCAAGGCCGTCTGCCTGCGGCTCTGAAAGATGCCATGTGGCACGACGTCCGCGTTGACAAGGCCGTCTATGCGCCGGCCGACGAGGCCTGGATGCTGCGCAACCTGACCACGAGGGAGCTTGTGCGCGCCGAAGCGGTGACCATCGAACCAGGTCTCATCCACGGTCCGTACATTGAGAAGCGAGGCTTTCACCATCTCCTGCTGATCCGTACCGCCTGGGGAAACCCGGCTATAAGGGCAATGGCCACGCACAGGAGTTATCCGCCCGTGCCCTGCCGCGGCCTGTGGGCTGGCCACAGGTTTGAGATTTGCACCACAACGCACCACGAGGCAGATGTCGGCGCAGCAGGGGCAGCGTGGTCGGATGTGAGCGAGGAGGCGGCGGTCGAGCTGGACAAACTGTGGGAGGCTGCGTATGGTCCGGACTGGCGCAATCTAGAATGGGATCATAGGCTGCACCGGCCGCCGAGCCCGCAGTGGCTGGAAAGAACTTTGGATAGAGGCTGACCTGGCTTGGTATTATTCAGACTAGACTTGCCTAGAGGATTTTGAACGCCACGAAAGCTTAATGATGTAGTTATATATACTAGGTGCGGGAAGGAAAAGCAGACTCCCAGGACAAGACAAAGTGTTCACTCGCTTCAACCAGTTACCCATCCTACACTCGAAGATACGATCCGTTGTGAATAATGGCTGTCGTGAGTCGTGTCGCTTGCCGCCGTCCTTAATTTGCCAGCTAACAAAGCGCAGCGTTTTGGAGATGAGGCCTGGGGACAATACACCTTTGCAGTACCCCGCCAACGCCAGACTATGCTATACTATGGCCCAATAGAATCGCTGCTATTCAACAGGAAAATGGAAGGAATCGTTGATATGCTTGTCGCTACGCCTTTGCCCTACGACATAAAATCTCGAGCAGCTAGAATGCATCGAGAGAACCAACTCCATCGGAACACTGCTGAGAAAAGCAATGGAGTTCGAGCGAGGAAAAGAAGACGCACAGAAGCACATGTGCCCCGGAGGCGATCCAGGAGGCTATTGTTGCTGCTCGGTTCCAATGCGGCCGCCACCACATCGGATGTCGAGAGAGAATTTGGCGAGAGCTTGGAAGAGCCCGAAGAATATGCCCCAAGAAGCCACTTGTCTAACTTACCTGCGGAGATTCTCTTAATGGTTGCTGCACATCTGGATATGTACGATGCAGCTGCATTTGGGTTGACATGTCAGCACTTCTGGCAGGTGGTAAGTGGCCGCTTCCACTGCAAAATCGGGAATTTGTTTGGCAGATGGGCGCTCAGGAAACTTGTGTTTGTCGGAAACTCTTATGAAAAGGGCGACTACCCTCCAGGGTTGTTTTCGGACGTCGAAATCGCGGAGATTGGGGAGAAACAACACCAACGCATGCCGTCACGCGGCGATGACGAGGAGGACAAGTACCGGCCAGCGACTCTCCAAAGCTTTGTCTCGAAAGACCTATCCACGGCAAAATCTGCTACCAGCATCCAAAAGTACATGGGCCGGTTCGAGATTCCTATGAAGGAGTGGAGTCCGTGGTATCGGGATGCCGTTGCCGCCCGGCTGACAAGCATGCCAGAGTTTGGCTACGAACTTTATGTGCCGCCCGACCTGAAATGGAGGCTCGTAGACTTTAGCACACTCGAGTTCGTCCGGGCAGAGGGCATAGCGGTCAAGCCCGAGTACATTTGCGGGCCGCACATAGAGCACATTGGGTTCCCCGAGGTCCTGATGGTGCGGACCTGCTGGGCCAACCCCGACCACTGGGATGGGCGTCGAGAACTGCCTGTCCCAGCCAAGGGTAGGTGGGCCGGTCACCGATTCGTCATAGTGACAGACGCGCGGCTGCAACAGTGGTGGGGAGACAAAAAGAGGCAATTTCCCGACAGGGAGTTGCAAGACGTGAGTGAGGAGGTGGCCGCAGAGATGTATGCCATATGGGAGGCAAAGTTTGGTGCGGACTGGCGTGAGGTCATTAGTGCGCCAGGTTTCACGACACCTTCGGAAGATAATGACTGGGAATGATGCCTCTGGCTGGGAGTATTAAGCCAGGACTCGGGCAGCAGCAGGAGGATGTCTGGGAGAGCTACAACAGGTGGCGTGTATTGAACGCCGAGATGACAGCGTAATGGCAGGAGACCGTGTGTAGAGGAGATAGAAAATTACTAAATTAGTACAAAATTAGCTGCGTGTAATACACAAGTGCTACATTGGAAATGTGTGTGCGTGCACAAAGCCTGAGTGTGATTCAAGTGTGATATCCGGCAGCAAGATCCTCTCCAACGGCGCCGTCTCGGCGTCTTCGCCGGAAGCAAAACGTCAGAAGGCTCGAAACGGACTTTTTGATATAGAAAACTTGAGAAGTCGCGACGACCAAAGGCAACACACAATTTGCTCCAATTGGTGAGCGGGCTAGATGAGTGAAGCTGATGTGCTCGTGAAGGTCGCCAAAGAACGTCAGTGAACGCAGTGTCACATTATGCGATCATTCAGACCACCACAACGCAATGAAGCGCCAGATCTAAACAGCGGCTGCATCCGATTGGAACCCTGCCAGAAGTGGCGCGCTCAGCTGCCCGGTGGCTGCTAAAGTCTCTGTGCGCATTGCGCTGCCAGCCGCCGGATCGGACTAATGCACTCACGAGCCAGAATAAGGACTTTTGAACTTGGCAAAGGTGCCTGGCGGGTTAAATACAGCTTCGGCGTCGCGGTGTACCAGTAAAATTGTGTGGCAGAGGGTCAAATCGAAGCAATGTTAGCCACGCACTGGTGCTACAAGATTTCCAGTCGGGAAACAAGGTGCCATGATAATCGCCCATGCTAGAAAGGTGTGTTTGAGCACGAGGCTAATGTCACGGTTGACAGTCTGGCGCCATTGCTCAACGCTGTGCCATCTCCATTTCTCCGCTGCTACGTATAGGCCAAACTGATGAATCCTTTGTGCGCCATCTAGAATTGGCCTGCTCAAGATGTGACTCTAAATACCGGTCCAATAGTACCGCAGTGTAAAGGTAACGTATTATTTTTTTGCTCGGCGTCGTGAGGTCAGCACAATGACTTTGACAAGACCGACGCAGGGTAAGCAGTAGTATAAGCCGTGGGAATTGGAGATCTTGTGAAAAACTTTTTTTTTTCAGGTAAGAAAAGTTATTCTAACGTTAATGCAGAGTCCTGTCTCGATCGCAAGTGAAAGTTGGCTGGCGAAACACCCGTCCTTAGTTTTGACAAGGTCAAGAAGACACCGTCACCGGGTTACGAGCCGCGACGGCGACCAGATCGCAACACACCAAGGACAAAGCCCTAAGAATGACTAGTCTTCAATACACTGATGTCAATACAGATCGACGATGACGACATTCACAGAGACGCGTCTCTATAGTTCACGACGCACGAAGACGATGCGATCAACTGAGGCCGGCTTGGCTAACTGACGCCACAGCGTCACCACCTTGAACTATACATCTTCCAAAATATTCGCATCTAAAGGAAGGAAAAGGAAGCATGTATTGATTGATAGGTGCGAACTACGAAGAATTGGCGCTCAAATTTATATGAAATTGCAAATGTCCGGATGATAAACTGGCTACGTCTATCCGTAAATTATAATAAAGTGCACATTGTGCGGAGTGCGCGTGCGGACAGTCTCAAAACCTAAATCGACGTGCCTGATGACAACACGATGTATTTCTCTCCACGATGTAGGTCGAGACTAGCATAACGCGCTCCTACTCGCCTCACTTCCCAGAAGCTGCCGTTCCATCGAGTTGCTGGCCGCCTGGTCTCTCTGCCCCTTACCCCTGCTCCTGCGCGATACCAGGACGGACACAAGGTCTTGGAAACATCGCCAATACTAATTTAATGCACCGAGGATCCTTGTCGCAAGGGATGTTTCCCGATCAATATCGTGAGATCTAACTAGGGTCTGTAGCGCCCTTTGCCTGTGCCTGGGGCGTCCTTCCTCGCCCTATTTGCAGCACAACATGGATAAGCATCATCCATGTGTTGACTGCCAAGCCCGTATTTTCCCATTGGCGAAGAGCGACCTCTTTCCATGTGAAACCCCGGTTTTATTAGCTCATGGCGCTTTTTTTAGTCAGGGCCCGGTTGCACTAGAACGCCCGATCATCGCCTCGACCCCTGAACGCGAACCAGGCGATTTTTAGGCTGCTGGAATTCCTCTTCATTCCAGTGATTCTTTTCGCATGGTCAAAACATGGAGAAGCGTTGTAAAAATTGACCTGTTGACGCGTGATGGATATCCAAGACACAGGAAACTGCCTCCGTACCGCTCCAGTCAATCAAAAGTCCGTGGGATCAGAGCAACTGCAGGAACAAGGATCAAGGCAGGGGTAAATACGACTTTGCGGTCCTAGCGTATCGCTAATCCTCCAGTCGCCGCCCTAGCAGGGACTTTTGCAAGCCCAGAACTGCACTTTTCGGGCCAGCTTTGGACGCAGTTGTTTCTTGCCTCAGCACGCTTCTTCGCTGGCATCTCGGTGGACGTATTCTCGTCGCAACTTTTCCCCGGCGCAAGCCGTCACGCTCGTTACAACACTGCGCAAGGTGTCCCAGACCGGCAACCAACATGTTCAAGACCGTCGCGCTGGCTATGCTGGCCGTCGCCGGACCACAGGGTGGCGGTGCCTCTGGCTTTTGGTACCCGATGATGGACCATGCCGGAGCACCACGAGGTTACGCACCGAACCTCGAGGATGCTGGAAAATACAACGTTTATGTCAATGTCAAACCCGGTGATGGCGCTGGAATTCAGGATGCAATCACCTCTGCGCCCGGAGGCCAGCGCAACAAGCAATGGCTCGCCTCTCAACCTCGGGTATGTCACGCGCCTCCCGATGCCGCGCGTTACAATTAACGCGATACTAGGTCGTATACATCCCTCCCGGGACCTATGAAATTAGCAAGACCATTTTTATGGAAACCGACACAGTTCTTATGGGAGACGCTACTAATGTAAGGTGATGCTTGTCGCATTACAGAATGTGCAACTAACCCTCTCTAGCCTCCGGTTATCAAAGCCGCAAAAGGCTTCAGCGACGGAGTTTTGGTCAATGGTAAAAACATTCTTACAGCGGCTTGAAGCGACACTACTAACTTGGCACAGGTCAGGACCCCTCTACGAAAGAAAAAGGCGAAAACTCCTTTGCCATAAGCCTGAAGAATTTAGTTCTTGACACCACGGCTGTTGATGGGGGCACCAACTTTACGGCACTTTACTGGGGAGTCGCACAAGTCTCTCAGCTTCAGAATGTCAAAATTCAGATGCCCAGTCCAAACAATGGCCAGGGCCACAGTGGCATCAGACTCGGACGAGGTTCGACGCTTGGACTTGCCGACGTTCGGATCGAGAACGGCCAGGTAAGTCTACTGGCCCCCAGCTTGTTTCTAGCTACTCATACCTAGTAGAATGGCATCTGGCACGACAGTCATCAGCAGGCACTATACAAGAACATTCACTTTTATCAAAACGAAGTGGGTATGCTCGTTTCCGGCGGCAAAACAATTAGCCTCTTGGCACCAGTCTTTGAGGGTGTCAAGTCCGGCATCCTGAACACTGGCGGCAGCCCATTTATCGGCATCATCGACGGCAAATCGACCGGCTCCGGCGTCACCTTATCGTCGTCGGTCCACCCATCCATCCTCATCCAAAATCTCGAGACCGACAACAAGTCCGACATTGTGAAGCTCTCCGAAGGCACTGAGCTTACAGCTGCCAAACACATTGACAACTTCTCATACGGCAACACAGTCGGCCGTGATCCCGTCTATGGAGCGACCGCGGGCGCTGAGAAGCTATCTAGTATCGCAGCTCCGGGGGGCCGTATTCCCTCTATCACGGTGCCAAATTTCGCGAACAACCCAGTTACGGATTTCATCAATGTCAAGGACTCGAAGCAGAATGGCGGCCACACTGTCAAAGGCGATGGGACGGTCGACGAAGCGGATGTCCTCAACAAAGTTCTCGAATACGCGGCTTCCAAGAAGAAGATTGCCTATTTCCCATACGGCGACTACCGTGTTGAGTCTACTCTTGTCATTCCCATTGACTCACAAATTGTCGGCGAAGCATGGTCTACGATCTCCGGTGGAGGTAAATTCTTCAAGGACGCTTCTGACCCGAAGCCGATTGTGCAGGTAGGCAAAAAAGGCGACGTCGGTGTTGCGCAAATTCAAGATATGCGCTTTACTGTCTCTGAGGTGCTTCCTGGCGCCATCATTGTCCAGTTCCAGGCTGCTGGATCATCCCCTGGCGACGTCGCGCTCTTCAACTCGCTCATCACTGTTGGCGGCACCCGAGGAGCACCTGGCCTCACAGATTCTTGCAAAGACGCGAGCAACCCATGCCAAGCTGCGTACCTGGGCCTGCACTTTACAAAATCCTCGTCGGCATACGTGGAAAATGTATGGAACTGGGTGGCTGACCACATCACCGAAGACTTTGACGGAGGCTCAAGCATTTCCGGCAAAGGCGGCGCCCTCGTCGAATCGACGAAGGGTACCTGGCTGCATGCGCTTGGCAGCGAACATTGGTGGCTCTACCAACTCAACCTGCGGTCCGCCGAGAATGTCGTCGTCACACTGCTGCAGAGCGAAACCAACTACGAACAAGGCGACAACGCCAAGAAGCTTGCGCCGGCGCCTTGGACGCCCGACACGGATGGCTGGGGCGACCCCGACTTTTCATGGTGCAAGCGCGACGATGCCCGATGCCGCATGGGCCTGGCCAACTTTATCCAGGGCGGCTCCGACATAACTTACTACGGTTCCGCATCTTGGGCTTTCTTCAGCGGCCCCGGATACCAAGACTGCGCCGGCCGCTTCCAGTGCCAAAAGGTCCAACACTGGATCGAAAAGACACCAAAGAACTTGCAGCTATACGGCATGTGCACCAAGGATACCACGACGGCCCTCCGCCTCGGTGACGGTAAAACGATTGGCGCCGAGGGAAAATTCGAGGGTGGCTGGAGTCCCGGCGCAGACATTGGCCGCTACACAAGCTAAAACATGTACTTTTTCTTAGTCTTAGTTCTAGTATATATTTACGAAGCAATGTTTATATTGAAAACTCTCCGAGTATTAATGCCGTGAGACCAGCCTTTGCGATGGGGCCTCGCTGTGCGATGGGTTAGTAGATCGATTCCATGTCATGGCTAGGATAAATCCTCGACGTGCGATTTCATGGCAACCAGTGCCACACGTCTTTTTCGAGCACATTATCAATTTGTGGTGAAAAGGCTGCTTCTCGAATTTTGGAACTAACTTTACAAGTTTTATTCAGGCTTCTACCTTGAATGACATATAAAATAAAGTACAAATCATGTACATCAGTACAAAGTCCCAGCCATTATCAGCGCAACGACCATTGAGGCCGTGGTAGTCCGGTAATCGAGCAGGTGAGGCGCGGCCCCAGACTTGTTGGAGGACGTTGGCGTCGGAGATGTAGTCTCGCTGCCGCCGCCACCGCCAGAACCATCAGTGTTGTTGGCCTCCAGGATGGGTAGTGTAATTTGCGCAGTGCAGACGGTAACCTGCGTGCCATTGCCGAAGCCAGTTTGTGTAAAGACGGCTGTAGATGATGAGTCGGCGGTGGCCAGCGCGGCCAGTGTTGCAGCGAGAGACGCTGAGTAAAGGAAGCGCATGTTTTCAAAGGTGTGAGTGTTTGACCTTGAATGTACTGCGATGAGGAGAAAAGAAGAATTCAGCTGCTGGCACGCTTAGAATTGATTGAATTGATTGTGTTTGCTTTGGAGCGTGGGCAGCAAGTAAAAAGAAAGCCGTGTGATCTACCAAGCTCCTGTACACTGGTGGCGACGGCGTAACATAATATACTTGGGGGGTGGGGATCCAGTCCCAGCGACCTGGACAGTTGCGGCTAATGAGATTCGGATAGAGTTTGGCCATCAACCACAGACGGCGAGCCTACCGCGGAGGGACAAGTGCAGAGCACAGCCTGCGATGGTCATACACAGCCTACCAGGCGGGCCGACGATTCGCTTTTCTCCGACACAGCAAAATTGATTACTTTCGCCTCTTTGTCTGGACCGCCCAGAACGAGACAGTAAGTGGCTGAGCAAAAGGCAGGGCGGTTCGTCAGGCTGCAAACGCAACTCCAACTTGGTCTGGAGCCAACACGACGCGTGTATCTTGGCAGCTCCCTCAACAACACTAGAAAGACGATGAGCCCAGCTCCTGAAGATGCTGTTGATGACGACGCTTTGGGATAATTTCATGGCTGAGTTCGTGCACGAAGGACCTGCCGAGATGCTGATTTCAGCCCTGCTGTAATTCGGCACCAGCCTTGCCGTTTTCCAACCAGAGCTGGGCATCGTAAAGCTCATTCATTGGCCGAAGGTGTTGCTAGCGTCCCCTATGGAGAGCTAGTTCATCGTAAAACTTGTTCATTGGACAGATTCTCATGAGTCGGTTGCCGCTAATTGAACTAGCGAGCTGCTTGGAGGTTGATCAAATTAATTAGACTTCGGGACTAAGGCCGGGCAGTGCTGAGCTACTGTACCTGCATGCACGCATCCATCGCTTGCTAGCCTTTGAACAAGGTTTATAACAGTTAGATCCCAAATAGAAAAGGGACGTCACTGCACCCCTCAAGACGGCTCCGTTTGCTTTTCAAAGTATCCAACTTATCTCGTCAACCATGAAGCTCAACTTTGTTTTCCTGTGCGGCGCTGCCACGGCGGCGTTATTTCGTCCTGCCGAATGGGGAGCTCAATCTAGTGTCATCATGGCATGGCCCTCTGGGGACAACCCGGCGTACAAGAATGCGCAAGACGATCTGCAAGCCGCGACGGCAGACATCACAAGCATCGCAAGAGCCGTCGCCAAGTTTGAGCCAGTCACGCTGCTGGTCGTGCAAGGCCGACTAGGCGAAGCAAAATCGCAGTTTGGAGACACCAAGAACATTACTCTCAAGTCGATTGAGACCTACCCCAAGCTGGACCTCTGGATGCGCGACATGGCCCCGACCTTTGCCTTTGACAAGTCAAACACAAGTGGCCAGCTGTCTGGCGTCGACTACAACTTTAACGGATGGGGCGACAAGTTCCCGACGGGCTCGTGCCTCTCTCTCTCGTCGATGCTATCGTACGACATGAAGGTGCCTCGTGTGGATTCCACCCTCATCTCGGAGGGCGGATCGCTCGAAGTCGACGGCGAGGGCACGCTGCTCGTCACGGAGAGCTCCGTCCTCATCGACAACCGCAACCCCGGCAAGACCAAGGCGCAGGCAGAGGAAGAGTTCCAGCGCACCCTTGGCGTGACCAAGACCATCTGGATCCCCGGCAGAAAGGGCTCCGACATTACCGACGGCCACATTGACGGCCTCGCGCGCTTCATCGCCCCCGGAAAGGTCCTGCTCAGCCGCCCCAACACGCTCGAAGGCGGCGGTCCGTTTGTGGACACTTACCGAGAGGCCCAGGCCATCTTGGCAAACACGACCGACGCCAAGGGCCGCACGCTGGAGATTACCGAGATTGTCGAGGCCGATCTTGAGAATATTGGCGCAGACAAGGATCTCGTCGAGCAGGTTCAGAATGGAGAAAAGGATTATCCTTCGTTGACGTATGTCAACTATGTCATGGTCAATGGGGGCATCGTGTTTGCCGCATTTGGCGACAAGGATGCCGACGCAGAAGCGCTCAAGGTCATCAAGGACTTGTACCCCGAGAGGAGCGTCGAGGTTGTCAACACTCAGGCGCTTGCTTTCCTTGGAGGTGGTATCCATTGCGCCACGCAAGAGGTGCCCGTCGCCGAGTAATGCAGGGCGCTTAAGAGCTATTTCAATCAAAATGTATTATTTATGAAATGTCCACTGCACGGGCTGAAGGAATGCTAGTTTGTATCAAAAGTTCAAAAATGAAATAATTTGCGTGCGGCACGGCGTATGAGGCAGCATTTCAGAGACTAGTATTTCGACTAACTGCTTCTTGGAGGCGGGGCTTACATTGAGCAGCCTCAAAGCTATCTTTTCGAAATTTAACATCATCGCGTTCGAATGCAAGTTCACCAGCTGCCTAGGCATCAGATGATGCACCTTGAGGCGGCGAAATTCCATTTACTCGACAGCACTTTGTCCAACAGCCGCTATAATCACGGTGTGCTGACCGGGTGACTCATAGCGCGATCTTCATTTGAAGCTTGCCAACGACGAAGCAAGGCAGTGAGCAACTTTAGTAGCTGGAGCCGCCTCTTCCACAACTTGTCCAAGAGTTTCGCGACGAAGAGAAGCAAACAGGGACACAACGTGATAGATCATGCCTGAATTTGTCCCTGGCACCGCCATTACGGGCGACTTCTTCACCGAAATGGTTCAACCCATCCTGGCGACACATTTTCCAGGCTTGCAGTATGGCGCCGCCCTCATCGGCCCTGGGAGCGAGGTCCTCGGATTTGACACGCCCATGTCTATGGACCACGACTGGGGTCTGCGCATTTTCCTCTTCCTCCGCGAGCAAGATGCGCAAGTCTTCTCGCGCAGCATCGCCAGCGTCCTCAGCCATGAGCTGCCACCCATGTTCCGAGGCTTGCCTGTTGCGATTGCCACGCTGACAGCGACTTCCAGCGTGCGTAGCATGGAGCTTGTCAATGCCATGGACGGTCCAGTCAAGCACCACGTCATGCCAATGACGGTCCGTGAGTTTTCCGAGCTGCAACTCGGTTGCGATGCCACCGAGGAACTGTCGGCAGCGCAGTGGCTCAGCATCCCGAGCCACGCCCTCGGCGAAGTCGTCCAAGGCGCCGTGTACCTGGACACCACAGGCGAAATCACGGCACTCAGAAGACAGCTAGCGTGGTACCCGCGAGACGTCTACATCTACGTGCTGGCGGCAGGCTGGCGGCGCATCGGTGACGAGGAGCACCTCATGCCTCGCGCCGGCCACGTCGGCAGCGAGCTGGGCTCGGCGCTGATTGGGTCGCGGTTGGTGCGCGACGTCGTGCACCTCTGCTTCCTCATGGAGAAGCAGTACGCGCCGTACGCCAAGTGGCTCGGTACGGCGTTTAGCAGGCTGGATTGCGCGGCGGCCATGGAGCCGCTGCTGCGGCGGGTGCAGGTCGCGACTTCGTGGCAGACGAGGCAAGCGCCGCTGGGCGAGGCGTATGCGCTGCTGGCCAGGATGCATAATGCGTTGGGGCTAACGCGAGAAATGCACACTGAGGTGTCGGTTTTCCATGATCGACCGTGGAAGGTGATTCATGGCGGAGAGTTTGCGCAGGCGCTGGTGGAAAATATTGAGGATGAAGAGGCGAAAGCTATTGCGCAGAGGTCGCTGATTGGGAGTGTCAGTCAATGGGCTGACAATGTGGCCGTGGAGTATGTAAACAGCAAGAACATCCGAAGCATGTACCAATAGTCGTATCTACAATGAAGAAAAAGTCCCCAAAGGTAGTCATCATTCTTAGCCTTCGTTTCATTCATCTGAACTTCTTTGTTCTATGGGTTTTTGATTATGTTCTTGTTGCCCAAAACAAGAACCCAGTATGTGTGCTTCCATCCCAGCTGGTGATACATTTTTTGCCCGTCTGGCGTGCCAATCAGCCAGCCTGTCTTGGCACCATGAGCATGTGCCTCCGCGCCCAAGGTTTGCATCACCAGTGTTCCAAGACCTCTTCGTCGCATGTCCTCCTCTGTTTTAATTCTGTCAAAGACGGCCATGTCTTTGTGGATGCCGACCTGTCCCCCTGCAGCAGGCTTGCTTCCTTCCTCCTCGGATGAAGTCACCTTGAGCCGGCAGCGCGTGGCGATTCCGGTCTGCGTCGTCTCAATCTCCTTGACAAAGGATGCCGTCTTATCCGACTCCGCTGGTAAGCCACCCAAGTCCAGTGTCATAAGCGCCTCCTGCGCGAGAATGTCAAAGCCGTGCGCCGTGGCCATCTCCCGGTACTCTGTCATGTCGTCGGCAATCACGGTGAGGAAGCGCTGGCTGTCCTGCAGGGCAATGGCGGCAGCTGCGTCGAATTCATCCTTGGTGGGCTCAAAGCCGACATACTCCCATGTTCCGGCGGGCATGTCGGTGCGCAGAACGGCGGGAAGACCGGTCGGCAGAACCTCGACGACATATTCACGGATGGCAGCCCACACGTGGATATGGTGCTCAATGTCTTCTCGCTTTGGTTTCGCAACTGTCATTCTTCCTGTGTAGTTGATTTGTATTGCGATGAAAGATGATTTTTGCTTCCAGATATCGTTCAAAATGTATACGTGATATGCTAAGAGGCTGGGGAAGGCTCTTTATATGCTCATATGTAAGATTCGTCACTGTGACTCAGAGCGAGCTTCTAGTCAACGCTAGCTGGCCAATGGCGCAAGGCTGATTGGTTACAGCCTCGCCCAATGTGGTAGTTTGTAAGACCGGCTGTTGTAGCCGAATGACCGTTACGCGTCCACGCTCAAGCCACGCAATAGCAAGACGTCAAAATGCGTATATAGACTCACTCATTCGCTTTACACTGTAGTGGAATTTACATCTTGACATGTAGATCTACAAGGCTTGCGCGTTTGTCGAGTTATTCGGTGGTGTGGCGGCGCCAAGTGGGAATACACTGATGAGCCACTGTAGAACCCAACTAGGCTGACCGTCTATCCCGAAAATCCTCTATTTCATTCAATTTTTTGCATGAAAACCACTTAGAAGACTTAAGATAGTTCAGTTTCATGCACATTTGCAAATATCTAGGTTGCCAGTCTGTACATATAAGACTGCGGTCGCCCGCCCAGTTTCTTTGTTGCAATGGCGAGTCCCAAGATGCGCGACACAAACTGGACGACAAAGCTAAAAATTTCATGTTTATCACAACATTCACGTAGGTATCAAAGATCTGTTGTTTCGCGTAGCTAGAATTTTGTGAACCTCTTTTTTTCCCACTTGCAAGAGGTGTTGCGACATTTGTCAATTGAAACCACTGCTAGCTGCAAAGTCTGGAATGGAGTATTCATCTTCTAAATTATCTCGCCCAGAGCCTGAAGATCTTCAATGCAACTGATTATATAGGCGCAAACTAATGAGCCCACCTTCGCGTTGGGTCTAGCTTGCGATTAGGTCGAAGAACTTGCGAGTATCTTCCAGCCAATACTTTGGCTGAGACACGGCCGGAAAATGGCCACCAAAGTCGTGGCTTGAGAAGTAAACCACGTTGGCGACACGCTCGATCCAATCCTTGGGCTGAAACACCTACTGTCAGCTTTTTCCGTCTAATCGAAGCCTTGATGGTTCGATTGAAGGATTCAGTGAGACAAACTTACAGCACATGGAAAGCTCTTCATTTCAGGGTATGGCCCGCTGGGGTTCAACCATTGGGAGACACCTGTTGGGACGCTCGTGCGAGGAAAGTCCATGAGACCGGGCTAAGATCCAGAATTAGATCACATCTACGACAGAGGAAAGAAAGACCTCGTACCTTGTAAAATTCCTTGTATGTTCTCAAGTTGCCATATGTCCCCTGGACCCAGAGCAGCATCGTGGACGTAATCACTTCTTCGTACGAGTATGCATATCCATCGCTGACGGTGTGCATCAAGTGCCATATCCAGCCCGCGTAGCCAACAGGAGAGTCCGACATAGCTAGAGCTAGAGTCAACGGTGCTTGCGCCTGGATAGATGCATATGCAGCGTGACCATTCATATAGGCCTGCAGAGATTGCAAGTATTGGGCTTCTTGTGAGGTCGTCTCGTTGCGTTTCAGCCGATCAAAGTCGTCCGAGTTGGGCTGCGGGATAAAGAAGTCGGTCATATGACCTATGATGTTTTCTCCCACATCCTCCACCATCCACATACCTACTTGCCACCCCAGATCCGTGGTGGCAATTCCGTAGCGCTTGTATCCGAGGATGGCCATGAGTTTGTCGAACACAACAGCCATCTCACGAGGACCAAGGCCAGGCATGGGTGGAGATGGACTGAAGCCAAAGCCCGGGAGATCTGGCACGACAGTATGAAAAGATTTGATGGATGCATTCTCCGGCGAAGTCAGCGGCTTGATGACCTTGGCCCACTCGTAATGGGTCGAAGGCCATCCATGTAGGAGAAGCAGAGGCACCGCGTTTTCGTCGGTCGATCTCTCATGGACAAAGTGTAGAGGAAGCTCAGCGTCGTAGCGGCTCGTTTTCGGAATCGTTACTGTGTAGTGATGGAAGTCTGAGTTCATCTTTTGCTGAACTTCAAACCAATCAAAATCTTCAGCCCAGTATTTGGCCAAAGAAGACATGGCTTTGGTTGGAGGCCCGTCGGACCAATCGCTATCGCTGCCATTGTTCAAGTCGAGAGAGGGCTTGTAGTTTTGCGCCCTGACTCGGGTCTGCTGAATGAATTCGGGAGTCAACGCGAGCTCAAATGGCTGTGGTACTTGGCCCGAGTGGAAGGGGAACGGCACAGAGCTGCTCAGCGCAGCCTCTAGCGCAATAGACATGATGAATTTATTTCAGGAGAAGGGAGAACAAAGAAACAAGTACTTCGAGGAGGGGAATTATTGTTCGATATCCAGCCCAGAACTATGCAACAGAGGCAGCGTGCCCGGCGACTTATATACATTTTGGAAACCCTGCCCAGATCCTACGGTCGCGGAGGCCGATGGCATCGGCAAGCGGCTTCTGACGCTTATCCATACCGGTGGATTCTGGTAAATTGAGCAGCGCGCTTCTGATGCCTTTCAACATGATGGAGCGTGTATCTGCGAAAAACATTGGGGTTATTTCCAAGGATTCGCAGGATGATGGTACAGACCAGCTTTGCGCTAAGCTTTGAGCAGCTCTAGCGCCGGACTACATGGTGCGGAGTTGACGAGCGACGGACGAAGAGAAGCGGACGAAGACTAGCGGACGAAAAACAGCGGACGAAGAATCTACAAACCATAAGCAACGGACGAAAGGAGACGGAGCAGGGCACTTGACCCCCCAACAACGGACGGAAGAATATTAGTTAGACGTTGGACCGGAAGGAGCAGACAGACGGACGAAATTCTACAGCAACTATCGTCCGCTTAAACATGAGCACTCCTCCGGCAACAAAGCGACACAAACTCCGCAAAGGCACGCACAGCTGCGGCGAATGTCAGTCTGTCCCGTTGCCGAATTGATCTCCCGAAGCACATTCTACTGGTTCTAACATTGGAAAGCAGGCCGCAGACGCAAGCTGAAATGCATCTTTGGCCTGGAAGACACCGTCTGCAGGAGCTGCCTGCGCCGCGGCATTCAATGCATGCCCCAGGAGCCGGGACTAGCCGTAGCCAATGAAGCTTCAAAAGCACGCCGGGCAAAGTGCTCGGGAGCATTCACTTTTCAAGAGCCAAGGAAACAACCCGGTCGCGCAGAGGAGCAGGCGAACAAGTCCATCGTCGCTGACAGGTGTTTGGCCTCCTTGGTCAGGCCAGAATCGCCTGCCGATGCCGTCCCGAGACCTGTTCTCGCTAGTTCTTCGTCACCGTCGGACGCGCGAACATGGCCAGCGCGCTCGCCACAGCGCTCTGTAGGAGATGGGTCGTTGACGGACCCTGATGTGCTGAGCGGTACTGTGGCGCACAACGCAAAGGCGGTCACGGCATTGGAAGAGGGCGGCTACTTTGGTGGTTTCTTGAACAGCAACACAGTCTCGTTTCGTCAAAATCCTCGAACAAGTATCCATGACGAAGTTTCAGCTCGCCTATGCTCCCTCCTCCCTCCAGAATCTACAGCCTTGACGCTTCTCGCAAACGGGCCGTCCGTGTTCCTTGACCTCTTCAACTCTTCACAGCACTTCCGACACCTCCAAAAGACCGACCATCCCGCTCTAGTGGCTAATCGACTCATGATGCTCGCTTTATGTCTTCAGCAGCTCCCATCCTCGTTCGATCAATCCTCACTCGTCTTCCAGCCCGATTTGGCAGCCCCAAACCCCAGCTCGACCAACCGCAGCAGTGCCGTCATCTGCACTTGGGTAGAGGCCGTCAGCTGCCTCGTTAGTTGCAACGATAATCTCGTTTCAAACGCAGAAGGTCTCGAGGCTCTCATTCTGCAGGCCACGGTCCAAGCCGATGGCGGCCATCTTCGGAAAGCCTGGATGACTGGTCGCAAAGCCATTTCCATGGCGGTCATGCTCGGAGTCCACCTATCGCAGCCAAACTCGATCACTTCCTTGAGCTCTTGTATTCCTGGAGGAGTGGTGTCGAGCCAATTAATCGACTCACTATGGTTTCGGTGCAACTGCATTGACCGCTATGGCTCCCTCGTGCTTGGGCTTCCTCCTGCGTCGAATGACCTCGACTTTGCCTCCGCGTCAAGGACGCAAGACAATACGCCAAACGAGTATTTGGGCAAGATATATGCCGTCTGCTCTGGTCGTATATGTGAGCGAAACGAAAAGTTGGCAGCCGGCCATGACGGTCGGGCATTGACGGAGGAAATTGAGAACGAGCTTGAGCGCATCGCCCACTTTGTGGACGATGCATGGTGGCTTTCGCCCAGCCTCTGCGTGGCGGGAACTGCGCTTTCCGATGAGCTGATGGTTCTGAACCTTCAGGTGAGGTATCACACGCTGATCGTGATGCTGCATCTACCATACATGCTGCAGCAAAAGGTAAATCATCATCCCACTACGCGCGAGCACAGTCGCACGGCCTGCATGAAGGCTTGCCGCGCGGTTATCCATCGCTTTATCCGTTTCCGAAACATCTACAAGAGCTCCACTACAGGACGCCAGATTGACTATGCGGCACTGCTGTCGTCCATGGCACTTCTTCAGGGGCATATAGTATTGTGGCGCCAGGGCCGGCAGAGCGAAGCTCACAGTCTGCAGCCTCTTGACGTGGAGCTAGTCGACACGGCGAGGCAGACCATGCAGCATATCGGTGTTGTATGCGGAAACGACACGCTGTCGTGTGAGTTTGCGAAAACTCTTTCCAATCTCCTAGACTACTTGCGGAGTCATGGCAAAGGGAACGACGATGGCTTGGATAACTATTATTCAGAGCCGAGCCTACGGATGTCGGAGCAGGCGGCGATGCTCCCCCCGACTAGCCCTTATAGCATGCTATTTGACGGCTTCAGTCTAGACCCGAGCCTAATATTCCCGTCCATGAGCACTGATATTTAAAACAGTTGAAATGATCGATGCAAGCTCGATTTATTGTTGAAATACAATATGAAACACAGCGCCCATCCTGAAAACCCGTGGCTGCTTGCTATTCGTTGCGTGCGCCGTGTTAGTTGCGCGTCGTCAAGTCCCACAGACTCTCCACAGTCACTTTGTCCATCCACTCATTGCCCGAAGTACCCTGCTGCAACTTGAATCCAACATGCTTCTTCTCTCCAGGTAGCAATACAAAAAGATTGTCGTCGAAGAAGCCCATCACTTCCTCTGGGTGAGTTAACCAAGTGTACAGCGACACGCCCTTTGTTGCTTCAATGATGAAGCCACCTGTGGCATTGTCCTTGGACGGCTTCAAACCAGGATCTGCGAACTTGGCATCCTTGGGCCACACGGGCAGGAAGTACTCGTTGTGCGTGAAGCGTGTCGTGGATTTGTTGTTGGGAAGATGGCCATCTGCCTGGAGGGTCATCAGCAGGATCGCATCTTTCTGATCTGGCAGTTTGACGTCGGCAATATTTGTCTTCAATACACTTGTGCTGTTGATGGCGGGGACGGTGAAGTTGATAGTCTTGGGCATGCCTGCATTGTCTACAATTGGCTTGCCCTTGAGGTTGACCCAATCAAATGAGAGGTTGCCCGAGACAGACTCCCACAGATCCGATGTCACCCAAAAGTCCAAGTCTCCGGATGTGTGATTGAAATATGGCGCAGCAATGACATTTTTGTAGATATGCCTGGTCACGTAAGGCAAAGCCTTCCAACGACCGCTATATTCAAGTGCAGCCCATGTGGGTGCCTGCCAGATGTCGTTGAGCTGCCAGTATAGGGATCCCATCTGGCGCTCGGGCATAGCACTTCCACGGCGGTAGAATTGAATTTGCGACTTGTAAAAGTCGGCTTGGAAAAGTTGCGTCGCATGGCACCAGGAGCTGAAGTTGGCCACGGAGTCGTCCTTGTTTGGCGTCGGGTAGTATCTTTCGACAGCAAGAGTCATTTCAGTCAGCCCCCTGGCGCCCATGGTCAAGTTTGTCTCCAGACCACCGGGAGGGTAATGATGGTTTCGCAGCGTGATGGTGGTTGAATTGAAGTGCAAGTCTTCAGGATCCAATGCCTCCTTCCAAGTTGCCAGGCTCGGCATGCTGGTGAAGCCAAACTCAACGGCAAAGCGCCCGACAGGATATTTGTTAGAATCAAACGAAACACTGCTGTCATAATTGTAGTAGTCAGTGTTGCTGTAAATGTCGCCTTTTGTCTTGTTGTTGTAGCGCTCAACCATGGGCACTGGCAAGGAAAAATCAATCTTGGTCCAGCCATTATTGGCACTGCTGGGGGTGTACGAGATGGAGCGACTGTTCTCTGCCAGAATTGTGAACATGACAGTGATGAACAAATGCTCGTACTGCCCTAAATAGTATTGATAGCGGTCTGGGTCGACAGATTGTGCCGTTGGGAGAAGCAAGTTCTCAAATTCGTTTCCGCCCGCCCAGCAAGCCAGGGACGGATGATGATTGATGCGTCGAATATTGTAGGCGAGTTCGTCAGTGACACTCTGCACAAACTCGGGATAATCGGGATACAAGCTGTCGCTAAACTCGAATTCGCTCCACAGCAAGATGCCTCTCTCATCGGCCAAGTCGTATATAAAGTCTGGCAGATATGCGCCGGATGACCAAATTCGTAGCATATTAAAGTTTTGTGCCTCAATCGAATCAAACATGCGGCTCATTTTTTGGTTTGTGACACGAGGCCAGAAAGCATCTGGCGGGATCATATTAGCGCCTTTGGCATAAAACTCGTGGCCATTGATTTGAAAATGCCAGTTATTTCCGGGCTTGTAGCCGCGGGCGATTTGGTCATCGGTCACGTTCCCGGTGCTGAGAAGGATCGTTCGAAACCCGACTCTTCTCTGCGACCGCAAACTATGCTCACTTGTTCCACAACCAGAGACCGACACGGTAATCGAGTACAAGGCTTGTTGGCCCATTCCGTTGGGCCACCAGAGTCGAGGCTTATCGCCGTCAATGACGACTGAGCCTGTGATCGATGTGTTGGATTTGGTGACATTCTCCAACTTTCCAGAGTATAAGATCTTCGACTTGTCCTCTGCATCTGTAATGATTGCATGCAGTGAGCTTCGTTTGGGCAGATTGCCGATGTAATCGAGACTGGCATTGACCACCCATGGTTGACTTTGGTCGGGCGCAAAATTGTTCAGTTGACCCTTGCGGTAAACATCAATGTTGGTGTTGAGAGAGTATGCCTCTCCGTCCTTCAGTTGGACAATGCGACCGTCTCGCCAGGGACCGGTAGGTACAAAAGCTGGACCCCAATCCCAGCCAAAATCGGACTGCTCTTTGCGCACCCATTGCCGATTCGGATACTCGAAGGGATATACCACCTCTGGCGGCCATGCTAGAATCCTGTTAGCCAGTGGCAGTTCTAATGTGGCCGTGGTGTGCTTACTTTCAATGCCACTGGCGTTTAGTTTGTTGATAATGGCTGGAACCGCTCCGAAGTTGATACTGAGTGCAGGCTCGCTTTTGCAGCCAGCGAGCGCCGATGTCACATCAAAATACCACTGTTTAAACTGGTTGTCAGTGGTCGCCACAACCTCGTCGCAAAATTTGATGGTGCTGTATGTGTCAAGACCGTCGAAGACGAGCCAAGTAGACAGTCTTTTGTCTTTGGCCCTGTATGTAGTTAGTAGAAGCCCGTTTCTGCGACATGAGAACATACAGTCCGAGAATTGGCTTTGAAGTATATGTCCAGTTCTGTGCAGAAATCCACCGCAGATTCAAATCGTTTTGGCCATAGTATCTAGTCGCGTTAGAACATGTTTACACGGCGCTCAGGGTGGCTGGCCTACGGGTCATCTATACAGCAGGTCAGCGATGTGGACGCGATACGCAACGCCCATTTATTGTGGCTACCAACTTACTAATAACTTGAGCAGCATATAGATCGAGATGGACCTGCGAAGGGAATTTGCCAGGCACAGTGACATTCCCATGCTCATTGGTGACAGTCCAGGTTTCCGCGCCCAAAGAGCGGGTGGTGTTTGACCCTGGAGCGCATGCTACCAGCACCGCAAAACAGCTCGGCAAGGTGAGAACGATCTTCATTCTGCTCGCGAGTGTACAGCTGTTGTGGCTCCCTCGACTCGACTGTCATGAGTGGGAAGGGTGCGCGGTCTTTATGCCGTCGACGGAGATATCAATTCCCGCCCGTTCAATTTGTACCACAACGATCGGCAATGCTAGTGCCCAATATGCCGTACACGTCGCCAAATACAACTCGAATAAGCTGGACGAATTGTTGTTTTCCCTCTGCAGGTCAGAGCGGGGTTCGAAGCCGGCAAAACCGGCCGGGAAACCTTGTGATGTCACTGTCTTCCCACTCTGTACAAGTTGCGGGACGATGTTACATTGCAGCTAGCTGGAAGATGTGGAGGGGATTAGCCGTCGGGGATTACGTGCCGGGCTTCCAAGGGGGGGAGTCAGCCTGTGGTGTAAACCAGTTGTCGTAGATAATTACAATTAATCAAAATGTATTTTCTCTCGTCGTGACGGTGAGGAGGGACTGATAAGGTGGTGTTAGCGTTGAACGTTGTCACGATGCTCCAAGACCACCGATGCCAAAAGCGCTCCTGGGTCGCGCTCCAGCGGCCATGTATAGGCATAGCTCAACGGTGAGGACCAGCGGAAATAGGAAACACATAATACTTTGGAATCGAGTCTTGGATTTGGACTAGCTGGGAAAACATCATTCTTTAGACAAAATTTCGCACTGCGCCTAATTCCTGACTCTTGCGTTTGTCGGAACGCGTTTGCTTGTTGGCAACTGGAGCTGGCAGTTGGCAGTTGGCAAGTGGCAGCTGGCAGTGGGCGAGCGCCTGTCGCAATTTGCAAATTGCATCTCTTAGTTCTCCCAATCTCGGGCTTCCCGCTGTCTTCATTATCCTTGAGAAACAGAAGCTTGGAATGCAGCTCGCACTCCAGTGATTAGCGGAAATGGTGCTAGACGTGTGCGAGCAGCTCGCCCTCGACGTCTCACTGGCATGTCACGATGCTGGGTACCAACCTGATGCCAGACACTTCGTGCCGCGTCCGCAAGTGGGATATGATTGCCTCAGAAAATAGGGTGAGAGACCTCTGGATTTCTTTATTCTTGTCAAAGTTTACGACGTCGTGCACAAACGATGCTAACTCTTTTGAGGTTTTTGGAGCTACTACACGCACGGCTGCGGATTATATGACTTTGTCTACCGCGACGGCGTTTTTGACCATCTGCAATACAGGTCAGGGGACTCTGTTGATCACACAACCCTAGAAAGGTCCATTTCCCTGGCCAGGAGCGCTAACTTCTTTCCCAGAGCACCGGACCAGATCAGAAACAACGCCAGACAAGGTGAGGACCAGCATGCGGTTTTCGAGGAAGGCATCGAGGGCCCTGGTTTCCACACCCGGGCTGAGATTTGCGAGCGATTACTTCTGCGAGCCGACCGAGTATCCAGATCCGAGACGATATTATACGCCTGTATAACGAGAGCCGACTCAGTTACCGCCATGTGCCAAACCCATGTGTTTTCCCGCTCCGAGGCAAGGGTCAGATACAAACAGGGGCACACTTCCTCGATATTCCCGGGTGATTCTAATTTGTACGCCGTTTTCGATAGATACGGCCGTCTAAAAAGACGGTTCTGCCGTCATGGTGCACAGAAAGGTTCTGGCGTGTGGGACAGCGAGCTAGATTACGACGACATTCTTTGGATCAAAGACCTTGACATTCGTTCGAGCCTCAAAGAACAAGAGCGGTTCTTGATGGCTCGCATGCTGGTAGCTGCAGTTTTGGGGGTTGCTCGCAGAGAGCATCGAAAATTCTTTGCCGTAGTGGCGAGCCTTGAGGATAATGAGAGGGCGTGGGAAGAAGACGTGTATCATCGAGGGATACTGCCGCGTGACCAAGAGTTTTGTGCCCCTGGTAGCCGCTTTTGGCAGCTTCATCGGTTTCGAAGAATCGGCTTATCTCCCTTCCTTGCCTTTACTGATGACACCAATCATCCATCTCGAGCCTTGGTCAACGACCTCGATTTTCCCGGAAAGCGCGCCACAAGTGCGCTGGTAGAAGATTGGATGTCTGATTCTGAAGTGCTCCTGCTTTCTGGCCGTTCTCTAGACTTCGACGTTCTCCTCATCGGGCTTACCGAGGATATCCCAACCCCTTCATGGACATGGGCCGACAGTGAGGGAATGACTATTCTTCATTATGCGGCTCGCAGCACGAATGTGTTTGCGGTTGACTACTTCATGCGCGCATTTCCTCCACTGATCGAGATGCGCGACATGTTCAACAAGACACCGCTGGACATTCTTGTCGACCAGCGTGATATCGAAGGAGCACTATATCGATTTGACGAAGCCATCGGACTCCCCGATTGGGATTGGGTCACTTGTATGGGTATGCTCACCAACATCGAAATTTACCAACCGCTGAGTCTACAAGACTTTGATTATCAAACAGATACAATGGCCATGATGAAGACTATGGATGCCAGCCACTTGCCGACCATGACTGCAACACTTCGAATTATATTCGGCTGTACCTGCGGCTCCTGTATCTTCGGTGCGATCAGCCCACGAATGTCTTACCAACTGCTCTATCATGCCAGGAGGGCCGCCACCATCTGGCCGCAGATTTGGTGGCATGTATTTAGGAAGTTTGGTCGCGTCAGCTCCATTCTCTACTCAACTTGTCTTCGTCGTACAAAGGCGGGACATAATATTACCCGGGCCGAGCAAAGGATCTTCGCTGCAGCAGTCGAGACCATCGTCAACTGGTTCATTGACTCTTTCACAGGGGAGCTTCTGGCACGAGACGGCACGATGGGATCGACCATCTTGTCACAAGCACCTGCTTCAGTCCCGGAGGCAGCTGATTATCTACACAAAGAATCACTAGAGTTCTATGTAATCAAATCGATCTTTGAAATGGCGAGAAAGACTGATGAATGGGTGGGAAACGGAAAAATCATGGAAAAATGTGGCGATGAAATTCGGGCTTTGCCAGAATGCGTAAATGACTCGGAATACGAGCACCTCTTCCGAAGGTACTTGCAGTATATTCGGACAATTGAGCGAACTCGCTAAGATTAGGCTGATTATCATATGATTGTGCTTTAGCTTTGCTACACAATATTAATCAATCTTTTGCAAGCCATGATGATTGAGGCCCCCTTCACATTTGCTCTACAGCTCCGCTCCATCCTCGACCGCAAACGAAACACCGCCAGGGATGGCCGGAGGGAACGGATCACTGTGATGGTCATCTACGCCGCGAGAGTTGTTGCCCACGGGGAACGTCAGCCGTCCCGTATCGACGTGGACGCGCCAGTCCGCCACGTCAAAGACACGCTTCATGGTCTGGACAAGCATAAGGTCGTCGCCCTTGGCGCCGATGACGCCAGCGGAAAAGGGCAAATAAGCGTTTCCATTGCCCTCCATTGTGATTTGCGCGACTTGGAAATCCAAAATGTCAGTACAACTTGGCCTTGCTGCGGGGGGAGATGATGTGTTGGAAGACCTACACGGTGCGGACAGCTGCGGGGCACCTAGAACGGGCGCGAGAATCTCTGGGCGTAGACTCTTGCTTAAAGCAGATGTTCTGCTTTACGGTTAGTGTTAAGTCAAAGTTGTTTTTGGCAGTAAATTATCGTCTCACGTAGAGCCTGGTCCAAGGACCGGGACGATGACGACGGCCTTGTCGGAAGCGTCCGCGGCCGTAGGCGCAATGTTCTTGCTGAACCACGCAGTAAAGACGTCGAGCTTCTTGGCCGCTGCCTTGCCGTCTGCTTTCGCACCGATAGCCCTGTTTAAACAGTTAGTAGAATTCACCATTCATTTGTGACGCATGCGCGGCGTACCATTGCTCTGCCACATTCGGCTCCGCGTAGGGCTCATTGCCAAACTTGGCCTTGAACGCTGACCGGAACTTGTCATAGTTGTGGTAATAGTCGTAGCAAAACGATTCGTACGTGGCCTTTTTTTTCATCAAGTCAGATGCATCACTCCAAGACCAGCCCTGGTAACTCACATTGCCCAAAAAGTCGCTTAGTGACTGCTTGCCGGCTTCGTGTGGCGGGTTCTTGGCCCAGGCATCAGCTAGGCTCATCTTGTCCGCCTTGACGCCGAGTGTCTTTTCCCAAGCCGCGACGAATTCTTCCATGAGTGCCTTTTGCTTCTCGGAGAGGAGAGCAGCAAAGTCGCTTGGATACACGATGCGCTTGGGCTTGGCGGTTGCTTGCCACGGGAGCTTGAATGAGGGTGCGACCAGGTGAACGAGGTCTTCGAGGCTGCGTCCGGAGATGCCCGCGGATTGGAATTTCCTGCGAATGTTATTAAAACCGTGTTGTTGCAGTAATACATACAGCTACTTACGGAGAGCTCGTAAGGACTCCCTTTTGAGAGACTATTCCAGCGGTGGCGCGCATTGTAAAGAGGCCGTACGCTGCGGCCTGCGGGATTGTCCCGTCGATTGCTTTGACAAGTCAGCTTCCGAAATCTAAGACCTCCAGCCGTTTCATGGCTCCATTTTACCTCCTTGGCTAACGGTGTTGGCCAGCCAGGTGTAGTTGCTGAGGGCAGAGCCCGCACCGGCGGCCGCGCCGCCAGCCGGCTGCTTGCCGTCGCCGCGCGGGTTGATGGGCGCCGTCGCGTCCACCCACGCGGTGCCGGCGGCAAACTGCCCGTCCTTTGTCTTGCCCACAATGATGGCGCCCTGATCCAGCAGCAGCTGCACGTACTCTGCGTGCTTTGCGGCCGCGTCGGGGTAGAGAGCGGTCCAATTCTGGCTAGACACAGTCGTGGGCAGGCCGGCCACGTCAAAGTCCTCGGGGACAGCATAGCGCAGACCCGAAAGCGGCTTCTTGATGGACGGGCCGGAAAAGTACAGCCGCGACGGCACAGCAATGGGTCGCAGCGTTCCGTTTGTGAGCGCATCGCCAAGATCAACAAACCTATTGAGCATGCATCAGCCATCAAGTCAATTTGTCTCGGGAGTGGGACATGGGTAGGGAGTCGCACTGGTCAAAATTGTCGTGCTTCTCAGACACGATGCCCGCTGAAAAAGCACCAAGTTCGTCTTCGTAGATTCTGTACGCCTGGTGGAGTTCCTTGCCGTGCAGGATGTACGGCCCCGTGGGCAGATTAGAGAAGGGCGATGATTTGGCGGTCGCGCCGTCGGGTCGGCTCTCGGTGACCTGCACGGTGTAGGTCTGCTTGCCAGGCACAGAAGCCGCTCTGGGGCCAACATCACGTTTTGTCGTCTCATTTGCGCCGGGCTTCTCTACCAAAGCAAAGGAGAATTCGCTAGAGTAGACGTCGTCAAAGAGCTCAAGGCCCTTAAGGAAATCATCCAAGTTGGAGCTGTTGAGCTCCTCGGTGCTGATGAGGGTGACGGGAAGGACGGCATCTGGGTTAATGTCCTCCTGAATCATGCCCTGCGGAGAAGGGAAATTGGGTCAGCTCTATGCTTTGGTGATTTGACAACTTTTCCCCCTCTTCACGGCTTTGGGGGAAGCAGCTTACCAAAATCTCGGGGTGGAGGAGATAGTTGACACCTGCAATGACGGCAGTGAAGAGCGGCTTCATGATGACGGTCGTGGCTATCAACGCTTCTGCGCCTGTTGACCTCTCAACTCAATGAATGAGGATGAGAAGCCCAGGTCAGGCAGAAGCGGAGGGAAGAGATAATTTTATCATGTTCGACGTGCGTCGGGCACCTTGCCTGAACCTGCACTAGCCGTCCACAATGTCCAGACAGTACGGGCCGATGATGCGCTAACCGTCATCCTGCAGGTACAACGGCGGGGACGGCTCCGGTGCACACGGGAAAAGGCTAGAGAGGCATGTCACAGACAAAAGAACGGCAACAAGTCGAGGTGATGATACAATGATTCAGTATCGAAATGAGAAATGAACATTATTGAGCGTGAAGGATGTAGTTGCAAGAACTGTTCTCCCATTCTATTAGAACGCCGTGTTTCGACGCCTGTGCTGAAATATGGGCCTGCCAGTGATCCCTGCCCACATGATTACTGTAAGTAGGCATATATCCGACACGGGAAGATAGAATATTGAATAGATTTATGTTCTTCCCCGATGTCCCCAGATCGATCCGGCTTCCTAGGTAGGCGCTGCTTTCTTTGCCTGCGCTTCCAATTGGGTGTCAAATTATGCAGATTGCCGGACAGCATGTTGGATGGAGGAGGGTTGAGGCTCTGACCATCAGTCGATATCAGTGAGGCCGCGAGGGAATAGCCAGAAAGAGAGGGGAGCCTGGAAGTCACGGCAATATGGAAGGAGTATCAGGGAAAATTTTGGAATTTTCTTTCCTGACCTTTTTATCTCCAAGTCGGGAAGCGAACAACGACGCCAACTCCACTATTGGCGACGCACTACGCTAATGGTCGATTCGTGGTAGCTTGACTGAAATAAAATAAACGTGAAAATAAACGGTCAGACTAATGATGATGATTCAGATCTAAGCCCGTCAATCTATAGACTTTTCCCGTCATAGACTTTTTCGGCATCCATCAAAGGCCTCGAGCTTCGAGCCCTCTTCCCGCTGCGCAACCCCACCGAAGCCGCGCTGCCGACGGGAAGCCCACCTCCAGCTAGTTAGCCACGGCCGCCCCCAAGAATTATTAGGTGGGCGAATGCTATCGATAGAGATTTGCAGCAGGAAAAAAAAAATAGCAGACCGACATTCCCCCACCATCGCAACGGCGCAGAGCCCTTCTTTGCGAAACGTTGCAGACAATTCTCCCCAAATCGCACCAGAACAATGGCCAAGGCAAAGAGTAAGTCCATTAGCGACAGTCCCATCTTGCCAATATGCGC
This sequence comes from Akanthomyces uredinophilus, assembly GCA_030778065.1. Lineage (NCBI taxonomy): Eukaryota > Fungi > Ascomycota > Sordariomycetes > Hypocreales > Cordycipitaceae > Akanthomyces > Akanthomyces uredinophilus. The sequence continues at coordinate 32,712 of JAPFRW010000118.1, read as the reverse complement.
CCCTCGTCGTTTAACTACTGACTTTCTCTCCCTCCCCTGCAGCCCAACCCTCGAAGCGGTCCCGCGCCGCCCGCCGCGCCACCTCGCCCAGCATCGACACGGACAAGTCGCTCAAGACGGCGCCGCCGCCTCCGGGCAGCAAGCCCACCGACCGGCCGTCGGTGCTCGCCGTGCACCACGCAGCCGGCGTGCAGAAGCGGTCCAGCCACCGCAAGACGCACCTCTCGGCCAAGGCGCGCAAGCGTCGCGAAAAGGGCATGGAAATGGCCGAGGCCGTCATGGAGCGCACGTCGAGCAAGGTCCAGCGGAGCCTGAACCGCCAGCGCACGGTCGACCAGCGCCGCAAGGAGTGGGACACGATCAACAAGGATGTGAATGAGGCCGACGAGGAGGATGACGAGGATGAGGATATGGAAGAGGAGGGTGGGGAGAAGAAGAAGAAGAAGAAGAACAAGGACAAGAGGAAAAAGGAAGCGAAGAAGACAGAGGACAAGGACAAGGAGGATGGATGGGAGACGGATGAGAATGAAGAGGCAAAGACGGCAGAGGGAGGCATGGACGACGGTCTGGACGAGATTCTGTAAAGAGCACGCAGAATTTTCGTTTGTTCATTTTTGCTTGTTTCGTTGAAGATGTTGGCGTTTGGGAGTCTGCAGGCTTTACATGAAAACAGGACCTCGGATTTTCTGGATGATGTGATTTTTTTTAGATGGTATATACTGGACAACTGGCTCATCCATCCAGCCACGAGAAAATGCAAAATAAAACATCTACAACCAGCCAAAATCATCGATCTCCCAACTTTCAGCCCGGCAACTTCATCCCCCCCACGCTCACGCCTGCTTCTTCACCACCCCCTCCAGATGCAGCCTCATCGTCCTGCCCACCTCGCCCTCTGGCGCCTTGACCTCCCGCGCGTCCAGCGTTTGAATCTCCCTTTGTATCCTCTTGACCAGCGCCCTCATCGTCTCGTCGTCGACCTTTTGCCCGCCCTTTTTCCGCCCCAGCACCAGGTGCACCTTCATCCCCTTGGCCAGGAACCCGCCCAGCTGCCGCAGCTTGGTCTGCAGGTCGTGCTCGCTGATGGACCACGTCAGCTCCATCTCCTTGGTCTTTGGCTTGGCGTTTGCCTTTTTCCTCTGCTTGCGCTCCTGCTCCTTGAGGAACGCCTCAAACTTGTTGACAATCTCGCAGAGGGCAAACTGCTCCTGCTGCGTCACGGGTCCTGCTCCTGCTGCTGCTTCTGCACCTGGCTCGGCTCCTCCCCCTCCTGCTTGTTGGCGCGTTGGCGTCGTCGTCGCGCCGTCCTCTCCCGCCTTGCTGCCCTTGCGCAGCGGCGAGCCCTTGGGGACATATGGCCGAATCATGCGCAGCGACTCCGTCTTCTCGTCGAGCTTGCTCATGACGTATCGCGTCGACAGGGGCCCCGCAATGGACCCGTTCTCGAGGACCATGATCTTGGGGTCTTTAATCTCAAAGTCCTGCGGCATGCGGTCCTTTTGCGAGCGCTCAATGTCGGCGGCCGTCGTGAACAGCGGGCTGAAGCCTCGGTCGTCGTTGGCGCCGGGCCCGTCGGCGACCGAGTCGACGGAGCGGTGCCCGCGAGGGCCGCGTCGCGGCGGCGGCCCGGCGGCATAGGTGCGAAGCTGGAGATGCAGCACGTGGCCCGTCGCCGCGGTGGCGAGGTGTCGTGCGGTGGTGGTGGTGGTGGTGGTGGGCGCCGCGAGGGAAAAGACTCTCTGAAGCGCGGTCCGCGAGTTGAACAGGCATCGCGGGTTGCTCAATGCTGCCATTGTTGCGGTGGCACCTAGCGTGAAGACGTCGAGAAGGAATGGTCGAGAGATTATCTTTGTTGAATTGAGGAGGTTCAAGGAGGAGGTTGAGCTTGGCTAGCTCTGAAGCTATGGCCGCCAATCAATCCTCGACCCAGCCGCCCCACAGTGCGCGGCCAAGCCATCTCAGTCTCATCTTCGACATCTCACTTCAGGTCCTAGTACTTCACCGGTCCTTGCTCGCGCTATTCATCCATAATGAGCCCATCAAAGCAATCATAGCACGCGCCTTCCCGACTGACGCCTTCTACCTCCCGCGGCCCATCGTCGCCGCGGCGCAACACACACAGCCATGGCGTCTCGCTTCCTCAGCCGCCCCGGCGTGCGCCTCTCCCTCGGCATGACCAAGCTCTGGTTCGCCTGGCACCTCGTGGCCACGCACGGCTTCCAGGTCGGCCCCGCCGACGGGCCCTCGATGCTGCCGACTTTTTCCACCTACGGCGACTGGATCGGCACCGACAAGCGCTACCGCCTCGGCCGCGGCGTCCGCGTCGGCGACCTCGTCCTCTACCAGATGCCCTTTGCCAGGTACGACATGGGCGTCAAGCGCGTCGTCGGGCTGCCGGGCGACTACGTCTCGGTCGGCACGCCGGGCCAGCCGGGGGAAGAAAACATGATTCAGGTACGTGCTCAGTTGCTCTGATGTCTTGTCGCGAAAGAGCTCGGCTGCTTACTCTTTTGCTAGATTCCAGATGGCCACTGCTGGGTTGTTGGTGACAACCTGGTGGCCTCGAGAGACTCGAGAACATTTGGTCCATTACCCCTTGCCCTCATACAGGGCAAGGTCGTAGCAAAGGTCTTGCCATGGAACGAACGACAATGGTTTGAAAATCCTCTTGAACGAGTTGAGCAGTAATGGTTAGCCAGACTGCATGTAGAATCACTGTACCATAATCACATAGCCTTGAAAGGCTACATCGGAGTTACACATCATGGCGTGTAAAATTACTACACGAAAGTGGCACAGCATTGGAGAGTATTGGGGTATACCATAGTAACATTGCATTGTCTAATTACACCATCCTTGGACTTTGCCCTCGCATCCTTCACGGGCCAGAAATTGAAATTATAAAATGCTGGGCTAGCAGCAATAACGCGCCGCATATGCTTTGTACAAGATGAAGAAGAGAAAGAGAGCTGAACTGAGACTGTCAAGGCTCACAACCTCTGCCTGCCACTGAGACTTGGCAGTGGCTGACAGGGCGCCAGCATAAGTCGCCAACCAAACAGAAAACTCCAGGCATAAAAGAAATGAGAGTTGGTCCGAGGAGCGGCAAGGCTATTCACCGCGCCTCCACCAGTTGCGCCATCACTTCGAAAGACGCCAAGCACAAAGTGCCCATCCACCCTGCCGCGTTTTCGCGGCGACACTGCACAAATGTCAATCAACCTTCGATGTGAGCCTTGTTCATGCTCTGTCCAAGGAGCTCCAAGCAGCGCTGGGCCAGATTCACTACTTCACCCTCGTCCTCCTCCTCAAAGTCGGGTTCTGCTTCGATTTGACGGTTCGCAATGTTTCGAATGTGTTCGATGATATCATTGGCCTTACCAATGAGACCAATCAGTGTCTTGTCTTCCGATTCGAATAGTTGAAGCAGGGTCCAGACAGCAATGTGTTGAAAGGTAGCATCGCCAGATTGAAGGAAGCGGCACAGGTAACCGTGAATGCCGCCGTTGGGCTCGGTCCAGTTCTGAACAAAGATAGAGTAGTCACCGACTAGAAATGAGTAAGTACATGTTACGATACCTGCAAAAGAAAGCCGACATACCTTTGGAAGACAGGTTGCCCAGGGCAGCTGCACTGTTGCCCTGAACCTCAATGCTTGGCGAATGTGTCAAGGGAATCAGAATGTCGCATACACCAAGGTTCAGCAGGTGAGACTTGAGGTCATCGCTGAGAGCCAGCACAGCAATAGCAGCAGTCATCTCAGATTGCACAGTGACGGGTACGTCTAGCACGAGTTGCTTGCATTTCTGCACGGCACCAGCATCCAGGACAAGGGCCTTGTTTCTGTCGGAGCTGGCCGCCAAGTTTCGCAGGGTCGAGATTGCATGGCACTGGATTTCTTCATTCTCGGTAGAGCCAAGGAGATCGACAAGAGGTTTCAGGAAGTTGGCTTCGATGATAGGAGACTCGTTCATTGGATGAATGGATATGTTGCGAATACAGGCGACGGCGGAAAGGATCAAGGGAAGATATGAGGATTGGAGGAGACGGTGCAGAGGCACCAAGCCATTGGCACGGACGATATCGAGCTGGTACTTTTCGTCCGAGGCCAAGTTTCGTAGAGCGAGGGCAGCTTGGCACTGGACCTTGGGCGAGGACGACTCCATAAGAGCAACCAAAGACTGTACGAGCTTGGCCTCCGAGGATGCAAGCTTTCTCCGGTTGTTGCCGTCGACGGCAATGTTGCTGAGGGCTGTGGTGCAGTAGTATTGAACATCGACATCGGGCGAGGCGAGAAGCTGTACCAGAACTGGGATGGCACCGGCATTGACAAGCTGCTGGCGGTTTTCATCTACAATCATGGTTAGTTGTCGAGCCGATTCGTGTGCGGGGTTCGATGGAAAAGCCTACCGGAATGCGTCATGTTGAGCAGAGCACCAGTGGCGTTGCGCTGGACGCGCATATCTCTCGACTTGGCCAGTCTGGTCAGCGGCCCAAGAGCACCTGAGCGGGCAATCTTGGCCTTGTTCTCCTCGTGTGTCGCAAGATTCGTGATACATCCAACGGCATTGCATTGCACTTCGACATTTGGGGACAGCATCTGTCTAATCAACGGGGTCAGGCCACCGAGGTGAACGATCAGGACTTTGTTTTCGGCTGATGGATCCATGGTTAGCCGTCTATTGCGGTGGCGGGGCTCGGAGCTGGGGCATACTATTGACAGCAAGATTTCCCAATGCAGCGCTGGCGGCTCGTTGTACCTCGACATCAGAGCTCTGTAGGAGGAATAGGATAGGTTCAAGGGTATCACGGTCGACCTCACGGACATCTGGAGCTCAAGTCAGCAGGTGGCGCCCAACAGCCGAGGCGGGGAGCAGTCATACCGCGCTCGGTAATTTCAGCAAACGTCAAGCTTGCGCTGCGCTGAAGATCCAGGTTTTCGGAAAAGACTAAGGTGCTGAGTGCTCGGAGGGGCTCGCCGGAGAAGAAGTCAGTCTCGCCGCGCTATTTGGATGGTTAGCACAGAGGGAACTGAGAGGCTGGCAGAGCGGCAAGGCACAACTGACATTTTCGAGAAACTGCAACAGGTCGGCGACGGCTTCACGTTCGCTGTCGGCGAGGATGTTTTCGTAGGGACCATCTCGGGATCGGCCTGTGAATCAAGAGCGTCAGAATGCGGGACATGGCAATGGCGACGGCGATAGGGCCGGGAGACGAGGCCGCGGGCAGTGGCGGGGAGCAGGACAGACCTCCACAGCATGTTGAACTACAGATACCCATGGCTGGCGCGATGGCCGTGGCGGCGAAGGTGTATGTCGGTTGTCGATGGCACAGGGACGGTGGTGTTTCGACGATGGATTTTGTTTTGTTGACGTTTTGGTATGCGTCGGCGCTGGGCTGGCCTCGGGTGGAGAAGCTCGGGTGCGGGAAGGCAGGCGAAGCTCAGCAAGAGCCTAGCGCGGTTGGCGGCCGGGCAATGTCTCGTTCCTGCTGCGCGGGGACGATGGCGCAAGCGGCAGCAGAGCGTACGACGTCGGGAGCCAGGCCGGATGGGACGAGGGTAGATGCAACCCAGCTGTCGGGTGTTTGATGAGAGGAAAGATGAGCAGATGAGGAAGACAGTCTCGAGGTGGAGAGAAGGGCTGCAGAGGTGACAGTGGCTGCCAGCATCCATACCTACCTAGGCGGAGACCCTTTGACCAAACTTGCAGGGGAGGGAACTCATGTGGGCAGCCTGGACAGACGCCGCCCCGGTTTGTACCTAGACAGAGACTATTAGCTTTGTGATTGGTGAATGGTTGTCTCGCCTTTTACATGATGCAGTTATTATCGTCTCTTTCACATCTTTTCATCTTGCACATTTTCTTTCCCTCTTGTCCTCCTTTCTCCCTTTCTATTCAAAGTAACAAACAGCTATTACCGACGTCTTTGTTTGCCATGCCCCTGGCATCACACGCCGCTGATGAGGCACCCGCAGCGGCCCCAGGCCAGTGTGGGGCGGCCCGAGCAGGGGAGCTCCAGCGGCCGCCATTGCTGGAAAAGGCGATTCTTTCACTGGAAACAGGCGATGCGCTGCTGTAAAGGTTGGTCGCCGGGTGGGTGAGAAATTTCGCCGCAAAATTGGTAGCCAGACAGACCCCCGCCCTCTAGTCTGATCAGCGTCATCATTTATTGCCTAGCAGTGCCTGGGTGCCTGGGTAGCAGTGCCATTAAATCCACGTCAAACACGCAATATATCTACATGTCTAGAAAGGTATGCATCTATGCCGAATCGCCAGCCTAACTAGTTCATGCACCTCGATCCCATCGCCCGCGGCTTTCCTTTCTCAGGGTCCTGCCTGGTCACGCGCCGCTAGTCAACTTGATAATTAATAGCAGGCCAGTTGTTGACAGAACAATGCGCCACAGGCATTTTTCCACGCGCGTCGTCTGCCAGTGACGCACGCACTCACTCCCTTGGCTCGTGTCTCGCTTCTCCCACCAACTTTACTACCAGTTGCCACTATCGCCGCAGTTCATAGCTGGCGTGTTGCACAGTGTGCCTCGCGCAACCGTCGCAGAACCTCCCTTGCCCCCCAGTGCATCAACTAAGTAATGACTAGCAACTAGCTGGGCCCTTCCCCAAACTCCACGCCGCGTTGCATTTCAGACTGTCGTCTTTGTACCATGTGATGCCAGATGGTGTGTCACCTGCACACCTGTCCGGCAGTCGATCTTGGCTGCGGCATGCTACGACCGTTATCAGGGTGGTGCCAATTCAAACGTTGACCATTTCTCCTGCTAAGAGTTTTCTCGCCCGCCTTGGGACTCAGCCCTGTGCATCTATTCCACTCACCTAGCACACTACACGCTAGTTACCCTGTATCGCCTGTTCATGCTCTTGCCACCGCCACTGTCCCTGCTCTACCACTAGCCAGCTGAGTCCAACAGAATAAAAGCAGTACTTTAATCCAGGTCGGAATTGCGAATTTCCAAATATGATGTAGACCCTCAAATGTCCCACTACCACAAAGAGTCCACTGCATGGGAAACGAAATCTCGCCACGCTTCGGATTTCTCAACTTCCGGCAACATCCCTACCTCGCGCATGAGCGCAAGGCAGACCGTCGCAATGAAAAGAGTACAATTCTCTCCGACATCGAGCGCCTCTACGAGAGACTTTCCGGAGATGATCGCGGCGAAAACGAACTCCACGACGGAAACCATGGCCCAAGCAACCCACGCCTTGACCCGGTCAACCGAAAACCGCGTATGTTGACCGTCGTGTTTGGGATAGAAAGTTTGAAGAGCAGTGACCAAAAAGGCCCAACCCATCCCAAAGTCCATCTCTGCCGCCATAGGCATCCCGATACACCACAAAGTAAGGTAGATGGCGAGTCCCAGCATAGATACCATAATCGATTGCGTTGTGGTAGCGGGGCACTTGAACAGGCAATGCTGAACCAAGGCTGCCACGATGATTTTTTCCGGACCAGAACGGGGAAGAAAAGCCCATGGCAGGCATATGAAATTGCGTGTAAGACGGAGTGTAACAGAATCCATCGTGGTGTGTCGGTCTGAAGTCAGGACCAAGGGTGAAAGCAAAGTAATTCGATTTCTGCGGTGGATGATTCGGAATTTCTGGGAGAGGAAGTGTTGTTTGACTTATTTGCGTGTATACGGTCATTTTATATTGCGAGGAAGAAAGGGTCTTGAGGTGCCGAGATGTAGGTTTTGTGGCGCTACCTTGGTCACAACTTGTCTACATTCGCCTCACTTTGAATTAAACACAACTCAATCCAAAATCGGGCTGATCAAGACAGACATTTGCGCTCGATTAGTCACCAATGTGTATTGTATAGGCTCCTCAGATACTATGGATGTGTTTTTGGCGTTGCCGTATCGTCGGACAAAAGCGATATCGCGTGGGGCGCAAGATCGCGCATGTGGCGTAAAACCCACCGATTCGAAAAGCTCACTTATTCTCCTGCGCCACCCACTGATACATCTGAGAATCTACTTACACTCCTAAGAGAAATGATGACGCTTTGCTCTAGCGCCCATGGTCGGAAGAGCCTCCTGCGGCCATGTGCGACTAGGTCACATTTCTTCCTGGCCGTCGAGAGAGATGTCAAATCTCCCGCCAAGCAAAATGAAACAGAACAATACTACCCCAGACAAAATAAGGAAGAAGTAGAGAAAATAGTAGATGACAGATAGAATAGAAGAAAATAAGAAAAACAGGAAGAGTAACAAAAAAATCAAGAAAAAGGCATGTACATCAGCTGCGTCCAGAATGAGCTGTCCAAGCCACAAATACCATGATAGTGCTGCGTCTACTAGCTCCATGTTGTAGAAGAATATGATGAATGGAAAAGCACTGCCTAAGACACTGTGATAGGAGAATATGAGGAAATTTTCAAATTGAATCATTTTGTTATATTTATATAGCTAATTATTATCCAAAGTATCATCCTCCTTCATTGTTTGCATGCTCGTTTAGGCTGCTGCTGCCCTATCCTTTTGCGCAGGACTCTGCATGATTGGAGAGCTGTACAAAGAAGTGTTAATTGAAAGAAACCACAAGTGCTTCCATAGCATCACTTCGTGTGGACGGGCTGAAACTGCTGGATTACTCAGGGCAAAAACATTTTTGCCGCAACTCTGGGCAAGAAATGTGTGATGTGGACAGCAGCTGGGCTTGTATCTGCACAAGAGTCCTCATCCAAAGACCTGAATAAAGCATGTCAAGGAGATGGAGAAGCCTTCTTTTGTGTTTGTACGCCTCTTTAGTCTCGGTATAGCATTTGTCTCGTTCTGCAGCCCTGACTCAGCAAAGGAACATGGTCTATTCGACGATCAGAGGGAGCTTAGACTGGAGAATGGTGTCGGCCGCGCGGAGACAAACTAATGATAAAGAAAGAAATGACAAAATTACGACCATAAAAGCTGAGAAGTCTCAAAATATGCGTGTTTGACTCAAATACTCTTTACAAAAAAGTGAAACCCCACGCATCGGCCAGATGTAGGCTCCTTTGTGGGCGTCTCGAGCGTTGCTTGCGTCCATTCAGGCTGCAGTAACAAGGGGGAAAATGCAAAAAAAGAACAACGGTTTGTTGTTTTACCATCAAAGATTCAATGAAAGTAAATGAAGGCAGCGAAAGACATGGCATACTGTATCAAATTTACCAGCCAAGAAGAGTCAAAGAACCGAAGCCTAGAGGCAGACGAAACCAGAATGAAAGCAAAAGTCTACACAAACACGACCGACTCGCGCCGTCATTAGTCTCCGATCCACAGGGACAAATACCATGAGTGTTTCGTCTCCCCTAATCCTAATTTTAGAATAATTTAGTCTAATAGTAGTTTTATACCTTAAGCACATTTATAAACTTATCCTCACAACTATTTGTAATTGCTACGTCCGTAGTGACGGCATTAGCGGAGTTTCTCTACCGCGCATACTACAGACGCCGACATCTCAGCTCAACCGCCGGCAGTCGTTTTCCTCCCCATTACCCGTTTCTCGAAACCACTCACCGAACACCAGCGGCGATCCTATATCAGGTATGAGGTTAGGACACAGCGATGCCGAGCGCACTGACTTTAGCGGCCGTTTAGCGGCTTGAGCACCTACCCGGTGCAGATCCGAAATAGGTGCCGTCAGCGCTAAGTGTAATTTCTAGCGACTACTTGTCGTGGCAGCCGCGCCAACCACTCAACGATTTCGTAACAACATGCGGCATTTGCAAGATCATAACCCCCTACTATAATCGAGAAGCCTCGGGAAACATTTTTCAGATACGGATATCAGATACTATGCTTGATGCGGCGTATGAGGCCTGCTGACCAAGGGACGAATCTGTTGTATCCAGTGTTTAAGTCCCTTAGAAGTATTGATGATGAAATCTTAAGACTCTTACTATAATTTGATTTTTATGCTTGAGCATAGTAATAAATATGCATTAAGACTTAAGAATATATGCATTACTACGATGTCTGCTGGCCGTGCTAGATGAACAGATGATACATGCCTGGAATACCGTCGCAACCCGGAAGGCTCTGTTGAGCGATGTCTCTGGCATGTGACGCACACAGCATCTACAAGCGACCAACTAGTTTATCGCCGAGACTCCTGATACTCTTCGAAAATCCGGCCCTGTTCGAGGCCTTCCAGTCGGCCCCGTTCTTGCCGGGAACAGCATCTGCACCAGTGAAAGCAATGTACATGACATCCTTACCGCCGTGACCGTTGTTGCCACTGAGGTGCTCGTCGGGGAAGCACAACTGTCCCAGGGACAAAGAAGCTTCACCAGTAGAAGTACCACCATTGGTGTCACCCCAGATGCCATAGTGCTAAAAAAGGCTAAATTAGACACTTCGTAATTTGAACTCTATGTGCAACTTACCACCTCATTATTGCAAACAATAGCCATCACAGACAAAGGCTTGATTCCATGGGCCTGAGGGTTGAATGACGGAGAGCCGCCCTCGTTGCCAAAGACAACGTAAGGGTGGACATTGGCATCGAGGTCTGGAATACCATAGGACGAAACGGTGTCCTTGAAAGCAGTCTCTCCCTGGCCGCTAGGATCGTTAGCGCAAGCGCCTCCGGTTCTATTAGCACCATCGCAATCGATGTCCATGTTATCGTATCGATCCTTGCCCTTCAGAAATATAGCGTTGGGAATATCGCCGCAGTAAAACGCGCCGCCACTGAACGAGCCAGATAGCTTGTTGGAGCAGATTCCAGACTTGAAAACCAATGTGAGCATTCTATCATGAGCGATGCTGCTTTGCCTACCTTGTGCTGGTCGTAGAGCGACTTGAGCTTGGCGGGAAGCTCATAGCCAGAAGCCAGGGAGCTAAGTGTGACGAGCGTGAGAACAGTAGACGAGAGCATAGTGAATGGGGATGAGAATTATACGAGTGAAATCGAATAAGACGAGCTTTCAGGGTGGAGGAAACAATGCCGCTTTATAGTTTCTGAACTTTTCCCGCCGCATTCCGCTTCTCGTGGACGACAGCCATCATTGTCGATTTTATCCCAGTTTTGTGATCAGAACAGCAGTGACTCTCTGAGGCGGCGGGCCCAATACTATAATCGCTCCTTCATTCAAAACTATACCAGTGGACCAATCCTTAGCCGATCGGCATATCGACTGGTACGGCACAAGATGTGGAATGAAGAAGGAGATTGGAGGAAACAGCTGTTCCGTGCTAGACTAGTGAGCAAGCCGATTAGTGCAGTGTACCAGTAAGCAGACCGGGTAAGACAGCGGCAACGATCGTCCGTGATCTGCCGTGGAGCTCGCATTTAACTCCCTCAAAGAAAAGTCCGCGATCCAGTTAGCGCTCCGAGCTACTTACCTGCTGTGTGTGGGTGGACTTCATTAGCTGAAAGAGGATCGCTTTCACATTTGCACATTGGTCGCATTGTGAGCAGAGTCAGAAAGTCCGATGCTGATGCTGGTTCGCACTTGACTTCCATTTTGAGGAAGAACTGGTTCTGGAAACCGGACGCAGTGGCTAAATTCACCGGACTGAAAATCCGTACAAGAACGCAGCGACTGGTTTCCGAAGAAGAAAAATTCCGCAGGTTCTTCTCGTGTCATTTCTTCGCCTATTTCCCTTTGCCCATCGCCAGCTAGTGTCCTTTGCGCCGCGATTTTAGTGCCCGGTGATGGCCAAAGTATCTTGTTCGCGCTGAAATTTGTGCTGTGGCCGTGTCATGGCCAGAAGCCGTGCTGTGGCCGAAAGTTGTGTTGAGATCTAATGGCCAAGGGGTTGCTAAAATGTCCCCAAATCCTTAAACCCCCAACAAGTTTCACTTCAGCCAGTGCTAAAACCCGACGGTGTTGCACCCCAGCTGTTCTGCAAGGTCCTTTAAATACAGCGATGACCATGCGAGTCTCCCGTTGCATGTCATTCTCGTCGGGTGGCGTTGTGTCTAGTGCGCCAACTAATGCACGCTCCGCATAACGCTATTGTCGCGTAGCAGCAAAAGTGAGATCCCACACCTGCTGGCGTGGAATTAGGTCTTGACTAAGTATCTTCAGCAGCTATAGACTCGGCCACAGTCTTCACAACACCTTGACGTGACTGTTTTGCCTGTGCCCGTCCTATAGCAAGCCGAGAGCTTCACAAGGCACGCTAATACATCCCAAATAGTTAAAGTCCTTTCTATCTTCTGGCGCGGTGACAATCACGTGTATACATATGTATGATGAATCTAGGAGAGACTAGCGAAATTCGACGTATTAGTGTTTTATTAGTATAGCTAATGGGGATCATGCTATTAACTAGTAGATCTCGGGCTGTCACTAGCTTAGACCAGGAAGCCAACTCAGCCAGCTCAGGGCAGAGCTCCGGCCAACTCAGGCCAGGAACAGGCAGACTCATTGGGCACAGTTGGTCTAGCGCTTGCTCCCGGCCGTTTGAAGCGACAACTGGAATATATGACATTTTTATTGTTTTAATAGGGCAAAGTACGAGTGGCACTTGCTCCGTGTGCATCAGCATTCCAAGGAATATTTGCAGCACCAAGTAAGCAACAAACTTTGCCCCCGCAGAAGGAACTGTTCTGATAAATGCCCCTTTTGTGACGACTACAAGTTTATTGGCCCCATCGACAAAGAGCGGGGAAGTTTGACTTTAAAACTGCCCGGTCTCGGGCAGCATGTCGGCGCAGCACATAGAAGAGGTTGCTTTGCTTGTTCTCCGATGGCTACCGATGGAGGAGCAACCGCCGAGAGCAATGCCACTGTACAAGCTTCCCCCAAGAGATGCGGAAGCAAAATTGTATACGGCCGGGAAAGACCCGGAGCTGGCAAGCGAGTATGACGATCCGGAGGATGGCGGTGATGAAGCCGACGAGGAGGGAGAAGCGTATCCTGCTTGGGCATGAAGCAGCAAGAGAAGGCAGAGCAAGACGAGGGAATTAATGAGGCCGGTGGGGTGCTATGCTTGCTACTATGACGGGCTTCTGAAGGATGCTGACTACAGTGTTTAAGTTTGTGAGGATGCGAATTTGAATAGTTCGATTGTTACGTATACAGCGACGGGTGTAGGCCACATCGTCCTGGTGATAGAAGAAAATAAGATACAAGAATACAGTAAAGCAGAAAAAATGAATCGCTCAATTCAACGATGATAAAAGCCAAGACAGCGATGGCAACGACAGCAAACATGTCAACAAGAAGTAATGTCGATGAAAACTGTGATCATACCTGCACCAAGACACAAACCATCCCAGTACCTCAGACCAGGCAGAAAGGTGATTTGGCGGCTAAGTTAGCTACAAGGGCTCTGACAATAATTAGCGCTGCCAAAGCCCAGCAAGCTTTGGAACTCCGGCAACATCTCCGGACGCCGTGGACGGTAATAAAACTTATTAGAAGGCACATCAACGAGCCCCAATTTTCCTCAACTAAACTCTGGTCCGTCGTCATCCATCTCAAATTACCTGGTGCGCTAACGAAAACTAGGTACATGCCCACGGCTACCTTGCCTAGGTAGTCTTCAACCCCACCTGTTCTCTCCTCCATTGACCATCGACTCGCGATACCTTTACCGTCAAGTGCCTCGTCTCGTGTCTCGTGCCTACTTCCTCCTACCCGCATACAGCCTGTACGCCACGCCCCCTAGCCGTTGATCCCGCTGTCGTTACACATGCCACGATGGAGGGCAGCGCAGACTCGTCTAGCGCTCACATGGGCTCTGTCCCCGCACATGCCGCCGCCTCCTCGCAGCAGCCCGAACCTGGTGCCAGTCCCGGAACCGGCAGTGGCCTAAATCCCGGAGGGCCTGGGCCTGCTGCCGCAGCCGCCGACGATGCGCCAGCTCTGCCCGAGTTGACGCTCCCTCCCATTGTGGCCCCCTCATCCTATTTGCGCATCAAGAAGCCCTCTGCCCCGACCGTCATGGCTTCTGCGCCCGACACAAAGGCCGCCCCGAGCCCTCTCGACCGCGAGCAAAAGGAAGGCCTGGTACGTCAAACACCCCTTCTTGTGTTCCTGCAGTGCCGCTGGCCGCTCAAGACCCGACCGCTAACCGTAATGTCCTGCAGGAGGCCATCCGCGACTTTCTCAAGGTCCGCACGAGCTACGACGTCCTGCCGCTGTCCTTTCGCCTCATCATCCTCGACACCGATTTGCTCATCAAGAAGAGCCTCAACATCTTGATTCAAAATTGTGCGCCCGTCTCCGAGAGCAACCAATGCCATGTACTCTCTGCTGACTGCGACTCTCCTAGCTATCGTCTCGGCCCCGCTATGGGATTCTCAAACATCGCGATTTGCCGGTCTCCTGACCAGTACCGACTACATCAATGTCATCCAGTACCATATCCAGTATCCCGATGAGATGAGCAAGCTTGACCAGTTCCGCCTCCGCAGTCTGCGTGGTAAGACGACCCTCCCGGACCCCTCATTCGACTACCCCGCTCAGGCGCCAACTAACATGTGCCCAAGACATTGAAAAAGCAATCAGCGCTGTTCCAATCGAAACCCTCTCCGTCCACCCGTCGCGGCCACTGTTTGAAGCATGCAGACAGATGCTAAAGACGCGCGCGCGCAGAATTCCGCTAATCGATGTTGATGACGAAACGGGTCGCGAAACCCTCATTTCCGTCATCACCCAATACCGTATCCTCAAATTCATTGCCGTTAACAACGCCGATTACACTGTCATGCTCAAAAAGACGGTTCGCGAAATCAACCTCGGCTCTTACAACAATCTCGTGACCTCGACGATGGATGCCACAGTGGTCGACGTCATTCGCCTCATGGTGGACGGAAACATCAGCTGCATTCCCATTCTGGACAACAGCGGGCGGGTCCTCAACGCATTCGAAGCCGTCGATGTTATTCCCTGCATAAGAGGCGGCGTGTACGAGGACCTCAGCGGTTCAGTTGGCGAGGCCCTTTGCAAACGTCCAGACGATTCGCCAGGCATCTACACCTGCAGCGAAGACGACCGACTCGATGCCATATTCGACGCTGTCCGCAAGAGCAGAGTGCACAGACTGATTGTAGTTGATGACGACAACAAGCTCAAAGGCGTCATTTCGCTCTCGGACATCTTGAAGTATGTTCTATATGAAGACGGCGAAGATGATGCCAAGAAATAATAAGCCTTCCGATGCGGAAGCTGGATATAAGCTAAAAGATGGAGTCCTGGGACAAGGCGTTTTGCATTCTATCCGGCGTACGGGCCGGTATTTATGAGAAGACTTTGTCTTCGTTTGGCATATGATTCCAACTATTTATAGACTGCAGGTAGGGTAAAGCCGCGTTTGTTACACCACGGCAAGCAAATGTACAGGTATTTATTCGCAAGCTCAAAGTACACTGTCCTGCAAAAGAAATATTCTGCAAATGCAGACCGCTGGCCAAAAAAAGTGCAATCGTCAGGCAGCAAGTCAGGTTGACCCGTCAACTGCATGTTTCCATCCACAGTGCTGCACTTTGTTTGGCCTGCGTGCCGTTTGGCAGGCGTCATCTGCCAGCGGTAGGTACCGCACGCTGCCAACGGGCAGGGGTGTATCACTTCTCCCATTCACATTCGTAGCCATTTATCGCGTGCGTCTTGCAACATTATGCGTGGCTGATCCGACTCGTTAGGCTTGGTCATGGCATCCAAAACGAACTCGTTCCATCATCCCCAGTCTCTCAACCCACCGCTCCTGGTGCTTTCCGAGAGCGCCTTTGACAGACCTCTGCCTGCAAGCTCAACGTTTCACAGCCTGCTGCAGAATGAGCGACCTCTTTTCAGTAGTCACACCTGGACCTCTTCCAGCGGCGATCTTGGCCTTCTCCGAGACGCCGACGAGGTCGAGGATCGTGCCATTTTTGTGCAAGAGTACAATCGTCTGGCGAAAAAGGTGCGGATCGGCTTGTACAACATTGAAGCCATAACTAACGGATAAAAGCATGGAATCCGACCGCTGATTTTGGATGACTTTGATCCCAGCAAATCCGTAAGCTCGAATTCGACTCCCCTGGCCGAGACAATATTGACAGTCGTAGGATGAGAACGGAAAACCGAAACGCGGATGGTTCCGTCGCATGTTTTTGTCCGGCCCTCGGCCTGCCTCCGATTCTAGGGATCGCGACTCGCTGAGATCTCGACATCGACGAAGTGCATCCGACTTGGCCCATCTAATTCACAGCAGAAGGGAAGCTCCAAGTGTCTTAGACCTCCAGTCCATGGTGCGCGTCAGCGGCAAAAGCTCTCTTTACCTGCCTAACGAGTATGCACCGTGTGCTTTGATTCTACCAACATGCATACGAGCGACTGCCCAGTACGTGGCACAGCACGCCAACACCCGTGGCATATTTCGAATACCTGGATCGATGAAAGTTGTCGGCGCTCTCTTCGACTACTACTGCCACATAGATAAAGGCGGCGCCGATATCTCCGGAACTGTGCGATCAGCAACACTGCCATTACATATCCAATATTCTGTCCATGATATTGCGTCTACATTGAAGAGACTTTTGTCAACACTGCCCGGCGGCATACTCGGATCATTGCTATTATTTGACGCATTCATAGCTATCCAGTCACAGTTGAATGCAGAACCGGAATTTCCACGAACGAATCAGACCAAGGTCAGGGCAAGATTGATCGCGCTCGCAATTGGGACGATCGAGTCTCAATTCCGACGAGAGTTGATTTGTGCCATATTTGGACTGCTCAGTATGATCGGACGCATCGCCGAGGTGGCCCCCAGAGAAGATGAAGCAGGCTTACCCTTACCAACGACAGACCTAATGGGCTATGGTGCACTTAGCATCTGCTTTGGACCGTTGCTAATTGGCGACTTGCTTCCATCTTACACAATGAAGATTGCCGCCCCAAACTCTGGCTTGGTCGTTCTGCCACCGTCCACGCAGCATATTCGCAAAGAGACGCGGAAGAACAAGCCCGAAAGCGGCACCAAGAACATTCAGCCAGCAGTCGACAAGATACTGATCGCCAATAGAGTAACAGAAATGTTAATCTCGAACTGGAGAGACATTGTTCGACAGATGAAGTCTCTGGGCACGCACAGAAGGAGACACACAGCTGGTGGCAGCTTCAGCAGGCCATCGCTTCGACAGTCAGCTTCAGAAACATTCCTGACAAAGGTTCCTAAAAATTTCTCGCAAATGAGGCCAGCTTCAGCAATCGTCTCTAGAAGCACCACAGAAGATGCAGAGACCGAAACTTCCGCTCTGGCCAAACTAGCAATCGCACCCAAACGAGCATCGGGGTTTCTGAGACAAAAGGCAAGCGTCAACACTCTCAGTCCTACAATAGAAGAAAGCCCGAAAGAACCACGTCTCAGAAAAGATGCTGTGATTGAGGAAGAAAACGAGTTTGGGAAGCGCTTTACGACACTGGACATAACGAGTATGCCGAAAGCCGAACACTTAGCAATGACCGTGGGAACACAAACACAAACTCATTCTCCATTAAAAAGGAAACGGCTCACAGTCCCGCCCAGACTATCTTCGATTGATTCGCTAAACCAGCCTCGACCAGAAACTGCTGATGAAGAACCAAGCTATCTGAGTAACTCAGAAGACGCATTTGGAAAAGACGAAACCTTTCTACGTGCAAATTCAAGAGAGGGAACACCGCCCAGTTTTTACTCGCCTGCCATGTCTGCAGCAGTCCATGTGCCAGATGAATCGCTTCGTGGAACCCCTAACAAGAAGGGAGACGAGAATATCGGCGTTTTTGCCAATAATGCGACAGGGCCCAGAACCATACCTCGAAGGTCTGGCGCGCAATCTCCAGCAACAGATTCAAGATATCAACTAAAGCGGTACAAACGAAATACATACGAACCATTGACTGGTAGCCCAGCAAAAGACAAAACTCCGCGCACCCTGGGGAAGATTGACACCCATGCGTGTAGGCTGTCCAGTGCGCCAACAAATTTTGGGACGGCCAAAAGCCCTTCAAAAATCGCCAAAGGCATACATCCGGGTAGTCCAGCCAAAAACCATCCAAAAAAGCTGAGACGATCAAACAGCGGCCCACTGTCCAATTCGACGGCACGAAAGAATGATGACATGTTTAAACCTATCCAGGACGCCTCAGTGGGAGTGTGGAAGAATGGCGTGCCACAGAGGAGCCCTGTGACCAAGGTGCTGCGCTCTTCTGTCAGCGATGGGGCTTCACTAAGGGCTTCTGCGATACGGAGCCTGATCAACGCGGGCAGGAATCGAATCAGGAACTCTCATGCCAACGACTCAAAAATAAGAGGACCGTACATGGACAACGAGGGACTCAATTCATGGGCCAAATGCTCACAAGAGTGTTTGCCTGCATATGAAAAGCCAGAATCTATCATTCGCCACTTGAACTTGTATCACGGATACAATTTATCGGCCAGGTCGTACAGGGACTCCGAGGCTGTCACAGCTCTATATCAGGTGATCATCTCTCTGCATGATACGCTGATCAGACAAGAGATGGAGGCCACTCTGTTGAAAAACGGGGAAGACGAAAGACGGCGGGAGGAAGCAGGAAAATTGAGACAAGATGTTGGCATATGGAGGCGCAGGGCTGAATCTGCTGAGAAAAGAGTTCTCGTATTTGAAAGATTCACTGAGCGGCTAAAAGACATTCGCGACGCGGCAATTGCATCGGAGCGAGGCGGGTCGCAAGACAGCGAGCAGCAAGGCGACGCATCAATGGGCGGCCTCGACTTGGATAATGATTTTGTTGCTGCGGCTGCTCGCGTCAGATTTGCCGAGGTCGATGGCAACGAAGAACTGGGTACTTCTTCGGGAGACACAAATGCTGGAAGTCGTCCAAGCGTGGAGAGCAAACGAAGCAAAACCTGCATGGAGTGCGGCGAGGACCAAAATTTGGATAGGCGAGCACTTGGAAACCAGGGCCAGGGCATGCTGCGTCCGAGACCGGCCAGCATTGACGAAGTTGCAGAGCTGTGGATGGCAGCCAAGGAGCTGCTTGACATGGACAAGAGCGAGGACATGTGAGATGGAGGGCGTGCTGACATGAATAATGAGTGTAGTGTGAGTTGTGTAGGACTAGATGCATCCTTTGATTATTGTTTCACAGTGTACAAGATAATTTTTTGACATGAGCGAAGCAGATTTTGGACGCGCCGAATGAATGAGGCCCCAACTGTGGTAAATTGTAATAACTACACTGAATAATTTACAGCGCCATGCTGGAAACGCCATGCAAGAGATGATCCAGCATATCGTCGACTTCTGAATCCGGGTCTAGATCTGAAACCCAGGGCTCGCTGGACTCTGATTGCTGTCGAACCGGCGAGGGCGGTGTTAGCGGACGAATGCCCGACGCTGGCAGCGAAAAGGGATAAAACAAGGGCTGCGCAGAGGGAATGAAGGGTGATTGAGCCAAATTGTTTGCGTCCCACGCCGGGGAAGGAGGCTGACTCCATGCCAAATGATCGTTGCCATCATCAATATCATCGTCGTCGTCCATGTCGTTGTGACTCGTCGCTGTCGTGGATGTAGAATTTTGCGTCCAAAGAGGTGTTTCATGGTCACGACCAGTGGTGGCAGCGCCGGTTTCTACATGGAGATCGGGCGACGAGGAGGGGGGATGCGGCCACATCATGGCCACACGCGGCGGTTGGCAGCCATGATTGTCGGCCGCGGGACGACGGGTGTGGCTTCAGTTGTCGCCGCCAAAGATGGTCTTGTGTCGTTGGGCGACCTCGGCGACCTGCATGCAGAGACCCATGTCTATTTTTTCATCCGCAGTCAGCGGAGTTGATGGCTTGAGAGGAGGGCGGAGAGGACGTACCAACGTTTGCGCCGACGTCGCGGGAGCTTAGCGCTTTGATCGAGAGATCGGGGTTGACCTTGCCGATGAAGAGAGCGGCGTTGCCGTTGGTGAGGTGCGCTTCCTACGGTCGAACGAGTTAGTGCCGAGTTCAAACTTGCTGAGACATGACGGTCGCGGTGTAAGGAGCAGGCGTACTCGGTTCAGAAGAATCGTGACGTTGCCATCGGCGTCAATGGTGGCCTGATCGCCGCGCAGCTGGGTAACCTTGCCGACGATGCTGACGTGCTTGTTAACAAAAGTGTCCAGGCTGGCGGCGGTAATGCGTGGCGCGGCAATGTGTTCCGACATGATTTACGATTTTAAATTGGCTGAATTGAGTGCAAAGTGCGTTTGATGAACAGAATTTCACGAGCGGTGATGAGGGGAAAACGCGACGGAGCGCGTCTCGCCACTGGGCTAGGGTGGGGGAAGGCTGACGTGCGCTGGCGCGACATCATGTGACTGCGTGTCTACGGGAAAGTGCTGCAAAGGACACATTCTGGGATGGGCAAATGGGCAAAGACTACAAATCCCTTGGACTAATTTTAGTAAAAAGATGGGAAAGGTGGTAAACTGGAGATAATCGCCAGTGGCGAACATGTGTACAACGTGCAAACGGGAAAGACGGGTCTGACGGGTTGAGCATTTCCTGCGGGAGGGGAGGGATCTATGGTGGCGAAAGTCGGCGTGTACACTTTGCCTCGTCAAAGTGACGTCTGTGGTGCCTGGCCGGCAAACCTGTATGTAGGCAGTGGTGCTTGCGCGGGGCATGTCCATGTACCTACAAACATTAATAATGGTTCGTCATTGCATTTTTCAGGTTGCAAATGATCAATCCTTTTTTCGATGAGGAATTTTTTTTTGCTGATCCGTTCGAGACAAAAGTAAGAACCAGAAAAAAATAGGCAGCTCGGAGGTTCTTGTCCTAAAAGGATGAGTGTGCTTCGGTGGACGAAACAGCCTTGGAGTGCAGCTGATTTTTTTTTTCTTCTCCAAATCAAAAAAGGGACCATGACCAATCACGCGAGGGAAGCTCCGGCGGGTGGTGGAAGATTGATACGACGGGATGGGGAGCGGGATGGATGAGAAGCTCCTACGCTGGGGGGAATTTGCCGGGGATAAATTAGTTCAGTTACTGGCGTCTGACAGAAAAAGGCAGGGATGGCGTGTGTCCGCTGAAGGAAAAGAGCCAATGACAGGCTCGGGAATGCGACGTGATTAGCAGAGGTGCATTATTAATAAAATGGGAATTGGAGAGTAATTTGGGCTGATCAAGCATGTTACTTAGTTGTTTTATCTACCACGCTTTTGGGGGACAGCGACGTTTATCAGAAAGGGTGAGCCACATGGTAAGCCACATGGTAAGCCACAGTGCGAGCCACAGAGCGAGCCACAGCGCACGTCCGGTTGGGGTGAAAAGCAAGGCACAAGGCCGAAGCTAACGTTGGCTGTTTCGCTGAAACTCGTCGAGGCGAGAGAGTGGAGCATGTGGTTGACGCGCGGAGCAAAGCATCCGGAGCAAAGTGCCCGGAAGCTGTGGCGATCGCATGCCCAATGCGGGGGAGCCAGCAAATGCCAGCCCGTTGCTCGCTGCCACCGAGCGACCTAGCTTAGCTTTTGCTAGCGAGGAACAACAACGACGGCACGTTATGCTGCTACTGGATTGAATGTGCACCGCCGCACCAGCTGGTCGGGTCACTAATCACGGGGGAGCAGTAGGAGGCACACTTGACAGCAAATGAGCCAACCAAGTCGTGTCTCGTGGGAAAAGAGGGAGGCGAGAGAATCAATGGCGGTGCGCGTCATCTTATCCAGTGCCAGCCAGCCAGCATCCCGTCAGATATCTGCCTGTACCTGTCAATACGTGAGTGCGCAGTGCGGTCGTTCCGGAGGCACGGATTGGTGGAGCCCCAGGTATTGGCACCCCCTTCGGTGCCCTTCCAATCTTTCCTGCCTTGAGGATTCCCCTCACCATCCCCCCCCGGTTCGACGTTGAGAGCTTCAGCCACACTGGCCAATGACACCGGTGCCACACCACATCACTGACGTCTTTGCCATAGCTTTGTACTGTTTGCAAGATGCATCGTATATTTTTTTTTAACATGCTGAAAACTTGCCACAAACTCCAACGCGCAACCGCAAGCCTATAGCTGTAGAGATGAAGCGACGCCTCCCGTGCGTACACTGAAATTGGGTTTGACTTTTTCCCCCTCTGGGCCTACTTTTTTTTTATTGCTTTCGTCGAGCGCCGCCAGCAGTCAGTCACACACACACACATCCCTGCGTGCTTCTTCTCCTCTTTTCGAGCCTACTAGAGCGCATTGCTCACGGCCAAGCTTTTTCTTCCGTCGCGCTGCTGCGGTGCTGTGCCACACCTCGTCCGAGCCGACAGCAGCGCTTTCCCAGTCTTTTCTTTGGGCTCGATGGACACTGTGAATCGCCGATCTAGCAGACTGGTACTTGCGGAACCGTTTCCCACTGCACCAGTTTTAGTGGCGCCGCGGCCTTTCCCCTTCCCCCCAAATGATGGCAGTGGCTCAGCAAGGCAGGAGCAAAACGTCCATTTCCCAGTTTTATCACTTTGCTGCTCCGGTTCGCCTTTCGCCTTTTTTCTTTGTGCCAATTCGTGAAATCCCATATATATTCTAGTGCGCCCCAGAGGTGTGGCTGGGCTCCTCCTGCTCCCTACGCCCAAAACTGCCAACTTACACACCCACCACCACCGCACTGCACTGCACCACACCTTTCATTCACCTACAATACAACACTGTGCCGCTTTCTCTACCCGTACCTCGCCACAGCTGCCAAACGCTATTCAGCACATACAAAAGTAAAACGTCGGCCGCAAACGGGAAACTCTATTTTTTCCATCAGAAACATCATCGCCACCTCCAACAGCTCAAAACCTCTCTCATCGACACTTTCATTTTAGCTCCATTACCGCACCGGCTTTGCTCGTCTCACGCCTAGCAAGACAAGCAAGCGACGCCTCTCATCTTGTTCTCACAAACACAAGCTACCCGCTTTCTACGGGTGATGAACAATTCGCAACTAGATCCCGGCCTGTCCGCCATGCTCGCGGGCACCAATCTTTCCATCGACCCAGGCGCACTCCTGCAGCAACCACCAGGTTTTGAAACCGACACGGCTTCTTCCTCCCGCACAACATCCAGCTCGTCCGTGCCGCGGCTGCACACGCCCGACACACCCGAGACAGAAGACGACGGTCTTTCCGAGGAAGAGGAAGACGACGACGATCACAACACAGCACCAAAGAAATCCTCATCGAGAGGCAAGGGCAAAATGCCCACCAAATCAAGAACAGCCACATCATCCTCCAAATCCAAAAAAAGCGGCTCCACCACTGCCACAGCCAGTGTAGACAAGCGACGCAGACGGAACCTTGAGCGCAATCGCGCAGCCGCCTCCAAATGTCGCCAGCGCAAGAAGCAGTGGCAGGACGGCCTCGAGCGCAAAAAGATTGAGCTCGAGAGCCGCTACAAGTCGCTTCACAGCGAAGTCAAGGAGCTCATGGAGGAAGTGGCCCAGCTCAAGAACTTTGTCATGGCTCATGCCGCCTGCAACGATGCCAACATTGACGACTGGATTCGCAACGAGGCTGACAGTTTTGTGAGGCGGATGAGCGGCGCGCAGATGGCGCAGAATGCACAAGCGGCGCAGAATGCACGTGCTCCTCCGCAGCCTGTGGGATCAATGGCCCAGATGCAGTCTCCTAACCAGGGCCAGCTAGCGACGCCCTCTTCGGTGAATGGTATGTACATGCCTGATTGGGATGACTATACACAAATGAGCTAGCCGCTTATGAATGTACAGACGCTCTGAACAATATGTTTGCACCTGGGGGCTCCAAGGCGCCGTTTGATGCGGCTGCCAACGATGGCTCGCGGCCCAGTGGCGCTGGAGCTGCCCAAAACCAAAACAACAACATTTTCAATCAAGATTTGCTCATGATGAATTCGATGCAAGTATGATGAGATATGCGCGGCGTCGCATTTTTCTTTCTCTTCACTTCTTGGACCTGTCTTATGTACCAACATTTTTTTGCCATGATGTTTGGCGCTGTTTTTTCCCATGTATTTTTCTGGCGTTGGTATCTCTTCTTTTTCTTGCCTTGCACATGCGTCATTTTTTCCCATCTTCTTGAACGAGATCATGACCAAAACAACGAAAAGACTCATGAACGCGGAGGCACTGGCAACAGTCAACTGGCAGGCGGCAGACGGCACTGGACGGCTTTTATAAAACGGTTACGGAATACTCATCTTACGACCTCTTTTTTTTTTCTTCGACGAAACCAAATTTCGAGGGGCGTTTGATGTGGGAATTCTTTTTTTGCAACATGTTCATGACAAAGAAACCATCGGGATTTATTTTATATATAGTACAATATGACGATGCTGCAGCCTCGACTGCAACTACTTTTTCTGCCAAGCTCACTCCCTGCTGCTTAAATCCTACAAATGTTTTTCGCCAATGTACATATCGTGTTCCACCAACAACTGTATACGCTGACACCAATACAATGAAACGTAAAAATAATACTTGGGTTGTATACATGAACAAAGAAAAAAACGTTCGCCCCGCTTCTTCTTTCTGTCTTGTTGCTGTCCGCATCACTAACGACGCTTCGTCCACCCGCGAGCGTTGGAGATGCCCTTGATGCGCTTCGTGTACTTGTCCAGGTGGAGGTACTTTGCGCTCTGGTGCTTGGCCTCCCAGCCGCGCGACTTGACGGGCGGCTTGAGGCTGTAGACGCGCTGGGGGCGGAGCTCGACGTCTGCGCCGTCGAGGCCGTTCCTGGCCATGACGCCGGCCGTCTGCTCGTCCCACTCGCTGCGGAACATTGTGAAGCCGACGGGGGTGAGGGCAAACTTGTCGCGAAACGACTTGAGCGAGAAGCGGTCGCGCGAGGCGGCGTAGAGGTCCTTGACCCTGGCCGCGTCGACGGTGGCGCCGGGCGCCTGCTCGAGGACGAAGACGCCGAGGCGGTGGTAGGGCGCGCCCTTGGAGGCGGTGGGCGGCAGCCAGGGCACGGCGGCGGCGTCGGGGCCGGCGAGCAGCGGCAGCGCCACGGTGGGCAGCGACGGGCTGACGGGGATGTTGGCGGCGATGAGGTGGCAGCGCTTGAAGAAGGCGTTGGCGGCGACGTCGGGGACGTCGGCGTCGACGACGACGACGGTGACGAGGCGCTCGCCCTTGTCGTCAAAGGCCTGCACCTTGAGGCGCGGCGCGCGCTCCGAGACGTCGCTGGGCACGACGCGCCCGGGCTGGATCTTGGCGCTGTCAAAGTACAGCTGCACGTCGACGACGGGCTCGAGCTTGGGCAGCACGTCGGGCACGATGCTAAACTGCTCGATGCGCTGCTTGATGAGCTTGTAGTCGTACGAGCGCCACTTTTTCTCGGCCAGGTGGCGGTAGATTGGTTTGGACATGTCGCCTGGGGGTCATCATGGTCAGCCAAGAAAACAATATCCAACATTGTACATTTCAAAGTACGAGAAGAACGTACCGAGTCCGTCTTCGAATCTTCGCTTCACCAGGGGGTCGTTAATGTCCGCCAGGATCGTGAGGCGGTGCGCCTCCTTGCGCAGGCTCTTGAGCCGAATCTGCCGCATCGTCTCGCCGCCCCTGACCTCGGCGGCGTCGCGGGCCTCGAGCGCCGCCATCTTGGCCGCCGTGGCCCGGAGGCTCGCCACCTTGGCCTCGCGGTCGGCGGCGAGGATCTTGCGCGCCTCCTGGAACGCCTGGTACGGCAGCTGCTCAAAGGGGAGGCTGCCCGTCGTCCGGATCGCCTCGCGTCGGCGCCGCGAGCCGATGGGCATCGTGCCCTGGTCCATCAGCTCCTGCTCCAGCTCCCGCGGCACGGTGTTGGGGTCGAGATCCGCCGCGTTCGTTGATGTCGTCGATGGCGGCTCCTGAGTCGTCTCGGAGGCGCGGGCGGCGCTGCTGCCGGTAAACGTACGGATGGCGCATGGTTGCGTCAATTGCCTCGTCAGCGGCCGTGCGACCGCGCGGCACCCCGACATTGTGATTGTCAAAGGCTTTGGTTTGGTTTTTTAAACGTCGGTCTGAAGAATTGCTGGGGTTTGGGAGTCGAGCGTGAGGTGTTGCCAAAAAAGCTGCTGGACGGCCACGACCCACTGAAATTTGCGAGGTGTGGGCCACCTTACCTGACGGGGCCTTAGGCAGTGAAGCTGAGGGCACCCTCAGCTTGGTGTTCACCTAATTAGATATACTACTTAAATATGTACTCCATATTGAACATATGAGTCGTCGTATATCTTATCATCTTTATCACGGCTTCTTTAATAACACAGTTGACGTGAAATTAAAATACTTACAAATTAGATACAAAAAGGTAAGCTTGCTACTTAAAGTAGAGGAAAGTATCATTGCTAGATATCTATCTTAATAATTCAAAGAGTGCATAGTGGAATAAAACTTTAATGTATATTGAGCTTGATTTTATCAAGGTATTACGCTGTTTTCTATTCCAGGTCGATGATGATTCCCTTGATAGTCCTCATCTCGTTCCCTCAACGCACGCTCAGTCCAGCGCCATAATTTCGAGTTCGCGAGAAAATCATGGTTAATTTCTGCCATTACCGTGAGTTTCCTTGCAACGGCACGGCTATTTCCTTTATTAGTCTTGCCACTAGCAAACGCTGCATCCTCTTCCTGTTCTAACTCTGATGTGGTGTAATCTTCAGCACGCATCATCGCGAGGAGTTGTTGGTTTTCCTCCTCTGCCGCCAGTGTATTTAAAAGTCTGGGTATATCTACGTCTTCAAGTTCCATCCCGCTTACAAGTTTGTACAGGGCTTGAAATAATCTGCAGTCTTGTGTCGAGACCAAGCGACACAGCCGCGAGAAGTACCACATCATATCTGCTCTCTCCCAGGATCCTGCCGGTAGAAGGTGCTCTGGACAGAAACCACACCGAAATGCACCAACTAGCTGCTTGTTGGGGGCCACGTCCGAACCCCCGAGGTCAGGTGTGGCAAGCAGTTCGGAAGTTGGACTAAACGACGCAGAGCTCCAATCGATCAGACACACAATGTTGAGCTTCTCATCGACAAATATGTTACCAGAATGAAGGTCTGGATGAGACAAAGTATAAAATTCGTCTGGGGTAGAGAGACGAGGGATCATCTGCCGTAGCATTTGACCGACGAGACAATAGGATAAACGGTTCTTGCTGCTCCCAACTTTTGCACCGATCGCGACGAAATCATTCCAGCGGCCCACAGCGGCTCTGTAGCTCGACCAGCTTGAGAATTCGGTGTGGTGCGGAATTGGTGCCAAAAAAGCATGCGGTGAAAGCGGGAGCTCCTTCGCATGCGATATCAAGGCCGAGATGATAGAATCCAAATACTGGCTCTCGTGCAGGAAAGGGCCACGCTCTATACCATCGAGCGAATCCCTGTTCTGCCATACAAGTGCCGGCGAGAGACACTCTCCAACGACAAGATTGCCACTGTCGTCCTCGAATAAAGAACCAATCTTCTCAAAATGAAGTGTGGATAGTTGTCGCATGAGAGCCCCTAATTGCTTCATCACTTTTTCTCTCGCTCCATCTGGCAGCGGCAGAAGTGGAAAATGTTGTGGGTATCCTGGCGTTTGTCTTTCCACATCGGCCCAGTCGTAGTCAGATAACGGTCGACCAGCTGCTTTGCTCATGAGAAGGTATGGTACCCCGACAGGATTATCCTGCGATCCGCTAACAGAGGTTAGCAAACAGTATATCTGTGAAGCGGTAAAGGGAAATTTCAACCTGAAGGAGTACATTTCCGGAACCGGGACCGAGGTGTTCCTCAAAAACTTCAAAGTCGCAACTTCGCTGAGGAGCATTTTCTGCGCAGACTCATCAGAGGGTATAGCGTAGTAGCCACTACGAGGAGAACGAAAAACCCAGTCAAGCCCATCATCAAACTTCACAAAGATGGCCCAGTTCATACATCCTATTTTCGGCGCGGCCGCTACGTCGCAGGTGCATCTTCGACCCCGGAGTCCTCCTGCGAGAGACAGAAGAGCGTCCAAGTTGAATTTCGCACAGGAGAATATCTTCTCTGGCATGATGAGGGTGAAATTTGTGAATGATCGGGCGGTGTCACCGTAGAAGTTTGGTATTTGCTGTTCTGCTTGGAGGGTTGGTTGCTGGGGCGCAGTGTCTGTTACACAAGCCACTCGACCTGTGACTGCAGGCTACGCCGCTAGCCCGTGAGTGAGTACTTACTGAAATAGAATAAGATGGTTTGCTAATTCTTTCCTAGAGAATTACATATAAAAGCCTCTCAATAAGGTAAGCAGTCTGCTAGAGCATTAGTAATAATGATATAATAGCCTCTTCAACAAATATTAACGATCAATAATAAATCAGCATAATAAATATATAGAGGTATAAAAATATTATTTTAATACAAGTAGACAGCTAATATGCACCTCTAAAGTAACTAGGGGGCCTGTTAAATGCCCAAGGGACCCTCAGTTGATGTGTGTCCACTAAAATTTACTTGTTGGCGGAATCATGGCCGGCCCGGTTTTTTTCTTAGTTTCACGGTTTTCCAGTGCTTCTCCCGAATTGCGACGACCGCCTGATCAGATTCGCAAAGAAAGTGGTCAATCGGCATCAATTGTGTGCCGAGACGACGCATCATTCGCTAGAACAATGGCCGCCAGAACCACAGGATGCGTCTCCGAGGCCCTGGCCGCGCTGAGGATATCGGCAACCAAGGTCCGTCCCTGTTTCCTACGATACTCCTATTTGACGTCTTGCGCTTTGTCTAACCATTCAACAGCCAGCCTTGACCAGCAGGACCTTTACTCGATCGATGGCCACCGAGTCGCCGGCTTCTGATATCACGAGATCTGCCTCGACGCCCCAGAAAATCATCCAATCGTGGAACCCAAGTAAGCGGACGAGCGCATCACCCATGCACCCCATCAGGTCACTAACCACTCCGCCGCTTTCAGTCGCCACCGTCCCCGTCACGATTCACAACTTCCCCGAGCTCGAGCCGACATCCCTCGAGCAGTGGTCCGTCAGCCACCTGTTCCTGCCGCTGCGCCGGGACCTGCTGTACAGCGCCGTCGTCTTCGAGGGCGACAACACCCGGCAGGGCACCGCCTCGAGCAAGACGCGCTACGACGTGCACGGCTCGCACCGCAAGATCCGCCCGCAAAAGGGCTCCGGCCGCGCGCGCCTCGGCACGCGCCAGAGCCCGTCCATCAAGGGCGGCGGCAAGACCTTTGGCCCGCACCCGCGCGACTTTGGCACGCGGCTCAACCGCAAGGTCTACGACAAGGCCTGGCGCACCGCCCTCAGCTACCGCTACCGCCGCGGCGAGCTCGTCGTCTGC
The DNA here is from genome assembly GCA_030778065.1 of Akanthomyces uredinophilus. NCBI lineage: Eukaryota > Fungi > Ascomycota > Sordariomycetes > Hypocreales > Cordycipitaceae > Akanthomyces > Akanthomyces uredinophilus. The sequence continues at coordinate 3,536 of JAPFRW010000118.1, read as the reverse complement.
GAGGACGGCATGGAGCTCGCCGTGCCCGAGGACTTTGCGCGCGTCGCCCATCACTTCAAGGACGGCCTGCGCGAGGCCTACCTCGAAAAGTACATGCGCGGCGTGCTCGCGGCGCTGCGCCTCGGCAAGCAGGACGGCCGCACGCTCTTCGTCACGGGCACGCGCCGCGACTGGCTGCACGGCGCCATGGAGAGCCTGCCGCACGAGGGACGGGCGCTGGACCTGCCGGACGTGGACGTCAAGGACCTGCTCGAGACGGGCAAGGTCGTCATGGAGAGAAGCGTGCTCAGGGAGATGATTGAGCAGCACCAGAGTGACTTGGTCACGCGGATCGCGGTCGGTGGCCTGCCCACAAAGGGCCAGCCTACAAGGGGACCTCAGATCGGCGAGAGAGTCCTATGAGCTTCAACCGGGCGAATAAGGCATAAAGACTAGGCAAAAGTCGTCGCGCCGAAAGCAACACACACTGTACCATATCAAAACTCTTGTAGAGTGTATTATTCAAAACCTAACATTGTAAACTTGGCACTCGCTCAACATTACTCAACTGTACACATATATGCATGTCTATTTTACATCTAAGTTGGGTATCTTGCTTACAACGACATGTCAAAGCCACTGCTCGCTGCGTCAAACGACCAATCATCATTCGCTCCTCCTACAGTGCGCCGCCAACAAGCGACACGATCCACATGGCGATGCGCACCTTGAGGCCGACCCTGCGTTCATTCGTCGAAAAGTCTTCCCTCGTCATCGTCTGCGCGTGCTCCTGGAGCCACTCCTGCTCGCCCTTGAGCCTGCTCTTCAGGCCGGCGTCGCGCGTGACAATGAGGGCGCCGACCTCGAGATCGTGCGAGTAGCTGCGCCTGGTGTAGTTGGAGCTGCCGATGACGCTCATCGCTGGCCCGGCCGCCTCGTCGCCAGGCATGGTGACCCACAGGCCCTTGGCGTGGTACGTCCAGCCGCCGGGCTGGCCGACACTGCCGTTCCGCCACTCCTTGAGGGCAATGTCGGCGCCGCGGCCGCCGTGGTGCGCCGCGTGCACGAAGCGCTTCGCCAGCAGCGTGTACGCGTCCGGGAGCAGGCCCGAGACGCCGGGCGACTGGTAGAAGCCGTTGGCCTCGGGCGCGGCGGTGATGACGACGTTGCCGGTCGAGGCCGTGGCGAGGAGCAGCCTGGTCAGCGACGGCGCCGGGTTGAAGTAGCCGGCGGTAAAGGTCCACGAGGAGGCGCGGTAGGCGGGCTCGGCGAGGCGCGTCAGGATGTTCGTGATGACGGGCAGCTCGGTGGCCGGGTCGGGCTTGGTCGTGATTTGCGTCATCTGCCCGAGCAGGTAGACGCGCGTGTTGTCGAGAGGCGGCGCGGCGGCGGAGCGCACGGTGAGAAGAGGCGTGAGGATGGAGGTAGCGCCGCGGATAAAGCCCTGCGGATCGTCGAGAGGCGAGGGCGTAGAATTGGTGGCGGGCCAGGTTAGTGTGAAGCCGGCTGCTTCGTCCGAGGGCGTGACGAGGAAACTAAAGGAGGAGACGCCGTGGTGAATGTTCCAAAAGTGGTCAGTGACCTGCTTCGACTTGAAGAGGTGATATCTGTCCTGGCGGTTGGTAAAGTAATCGTTGGAGAGGTTGGCTCTATAATCGTTGTTAGTAGTCAGGTTAATATTGTCATGTGTCTGGAGAGATACGCACCCCGACATGATAATCTCATCGTCCACGCCGTACAGCTTCATGTGCTGCAGGCCCCAGCCCTCGTTGATGCGCTTCGGAATGTACTTTTTGCGTAGGCCCGTCAGGTTCGGAGTGTGATACATGCGTATCTCGACACGGTCGGCACCAAATTCCGTCACCAGAGGCGCCAGCAGCGATGCGCAGGAAGGATTCGGCGCTTCGCGCGTGCCGCGGAGGCAGTCGGTCAGGATGCTCAACTTGAGGTCCGGGTTGCGACGGAGCGCCTCTTGGAGCGTGTCGATGAGTTCGCGCTCCGACTTGCCAATGTACAGCGTCGACAGGAAGATGCGGCTCTTGGCATTTCGTATGCGCTCCTGCAGCAGGATCTCATGTTAGGGAAGATCGGTCATGTCATATGACGTAGCAAGCGGCTGATGGCTTGTTGCCATACCTTGAGAGTCTCGTAAAAGTCGCTCGGCGTTTTGAGAATCTGAATCTGGTCGCCGCGCACGTCGATGCTCGGGGCTAGCTTGTCGAGCTCCGTCACAAACGGCGCCAGCATGCCGGCCTTGCTGGCCGCCTGCGCGGACGCGGCCCCCGGTGCTGTCGCATACTGTCGAGCTTGAGCCCTGGCGACGGAGAGCTGCGTGGGCCGTGACTGGAGGCGAGCGCGGGCGACGCACCGGCAGCAGCTGCGAGCAAGCATGTCTGCACCAACGTTGGCAGAAAATTCAGCGAGAAAAGGAAATGCGCGTATTGAACCCCCTTGAGCAATTGCAAAACAGCCACAATGGCTTCACGATGAATGGAGCAAGTTCAAAAAGTCGCCAGAAACGGTAAAGCTCCACGAACTGGGTACCTTGGCTTTAGCAGCGCCCCGATTGGCCGTGCGGCACGGCAAGGTGGAGGGTTCGATGCCGAAGTTGTGCCGCCACGCTTCCAACTCCAAGCAAGCATCATCTCGACCGAGCCTTTTGATCTACCGGGACGACCATTGAATTGATTCGCCAGACCGCCGCAGCCATGTCGACCATTCCGCGTACGCTGCGCAACATCCGCAAGGTTGGAATCAAGGTATGAGCTGAACTGGCAGACATTCACAAACTCAATTGATGCGGAGAGGACCGCGGGACAAAATGCTGACCTTTAAACAGGACTACTTGGTTCAGATGTGGGTATGTATTCGACGCCGCGACCAACGACACGAGATGGGGTTATAGACGATAGCTAACCACCGGCCCGTCCTTTTTCTGAAAAATAGTACATCGGTACGATCCGTCCCCTTCCCTCAATCTGCCATTCGATGCCAATCGCCACGCGGGCGATTTGATCGCATCTCGAACCAAACTCCCGACGACGAAACTATGAACGAGCAGAAGCCGGGCTAACGCATTCGACTGAATAGGTGACACCAAGGCCGGCACATACATGGGCAAGGACCGCGCCGGCAACAAGTACTTTGAGAATGGCGAGGAGCTGCCCCTGCGCACGCGCTGGGTCCAGTACGCCAAGCACGACTTTGACGCCGCCCAGATCGAGCCCGGCTGGCACGCGTGGATGAGCTACGCCGTCGACTCGGTGCCCGGCGACGACCACCTCCTCACCGCCGGCACCCGCAAGTTTGAGCCCGCGCTGCCCAAGCCCAACTACACGCAGACCCGCGGCGCCTTCAAGACCTACAACACGTGCGTTTCTGCCGCTGCCGCCGCCGTCGGGATCGCAGAAAGATTGCTGACTGTTTTGATATAGTACCAAGAGCAAGTTCACTGCCTGGGAGCCCGTTGCTGCCCCGCGATCATAGGTTGTTCTTTTTTGTTGTTTGATAGGCGGGCATGTACATAAGCAGAGAGAGAGGGGGGGGGGGGGGGGGGG
>JAPFRW010000116.1:0-23716 GCA_030778065.1 Akanthomyces uredinophilus | reverse complement strand
CCGCCGCGCGGGCCGCTGGCGCCGCGAAAGGTGCCCCGGCGGAGCGCCGCCATGCCGGCGTTGAGGTTGCGCAGGGCGCCGAGGATGAGGAAGAGCGTAATGTCGGCGGTGGCGTCGTCGACGGCCGTCGGGGTGTTGGAGACGCGGACGTTGTGCGCGCGGCACGCGGCAACGTCAATCTGGTCATACCCGGCGCCTGTTCTTGTACATGAGCAAATTGAGAGATGGGCTTACCCGACAGGGAGGAAGAGAGAGTGTGTCGTATACGTGTGTGTGCGTGAGAGAGAGGGGGTACGCACCTTTGTGGCATACGAAGCGACAGCTCTTGGGAAGGGCGGCGATGAGCGCTTCGTCAAAGGGACCCGTGATGCGCGCAGAGCCATAGGTCCGGTAGATGGCCTCGATGCCGGAAAAGGCGTCGGACTGGCACTCGGCGAGGAACTCGGCCCGATTGGTGGCTGTGGGCTGAATCATGCCGCCGATTTGGGCGACGGAAGCCAATGCATCGTGAGCGCTGGTGAGGTCACTTGTCAGTGGATCTGTTGCTCCCAATTGATGAAGCCTGGTGCGGGTCTGAGGGACGAGGAACATACAGCTCAAGGCTTCCAAGGAGAAGGAATCTGGGCTTTTCAGAGACAGCCATGGCTTTAACGATGTATTTAGTGCTCAGTTGTAAAGAACTGTGTTGATGCGACGGGGTGAAGTAGAGCTTCATTGTAGTGGGGCAATGTAGAGGGCGCCCGATCACGGAGGTTATTAGGTAGCTGTCTGGTAGTAGACACACCAGCTATAACCATCTTGTGGAGAGGACACTTTATCTGAGTGTTGGAAGTAGATAGTTGCATTATGCTCCGCCGGATGATGCCTATGTTAGACGTCATTGGCTTCATACATGACAAAGGAAAAAGGCGCAAGCGTTGTGCGAAGAAACAAAAGAGTGCCGTTTCCTCCAACCAAAATCGCCACATCTATCCAACGGCGCTTCAAACAGAGACGGTAGAATACACATGTCTTGCCTGAAGCAAAGCAAAACAAGCGGCAGGCCAATCGCTGGCGGCGGCAGCGGCGGCGGCTTGCCCTTTACATGAGCAATCTCCAGGCACCGAGCAGCAGGGCCGCGAAACCGGTGCAGACACCCATGAGCCACTGCAGGGTCTGGAACTTGACCTGCTCGAGCTTCTCGCGGAGGGCGGCGACCTCTTGCTCAATCTTGGTCTCCGTCTCCTTGATCTTGAGCTCCTGGCTGAGGGCCTCCTCGCGGATGCGGCCCTTTTCGAGGTTGAGGTCGAGGCGGACGCTGGCCTGGGTGCGCGAGACGTCGTCGCGCAGGCGGCTGTTGAGCTTGGCAATGTCGTTGGTCAGGCGCTCGTGGGCGCTGCGCGTCGTGTTGGTCTCGGTGCTGTCGGCCGAGAGCAGCTCGGAGCGCAGCTTGGCAAAGTCGACCTTTTGCGTGTACGTGGCCTTGGCCGAGTCCTCGCGGAGGACCATGGTGCGGGTGAGGTTCTGGATGCTGTTTTACAGCAAAGGCGAATTTAGTCAGTTTTTCCCTCTTTCTGGGGTGAGCCAGTTATAAAAAAAAAGGGCCTCACCTCTCCTCAATGACGTCGCTCAGGACCTTCATCATGGCCACCGACTGCTCCTCGGTGAAGCCGTCCTCGCGGAGCCTCTTGACAAACTTGAGCGTGTCAAAGTGGTGGTCGCGCGCACGCAGGGACGTGGCGTGGAACGCGCGCGACAGGGTCGGCATGCCGCCGCCACCGCTGCTGCTGCGGGTGTCAGAGGACAGTCGAGGGCGTCGAGCGTTGGCATGCTGCATCTGGCGAGCTGCCAGTGGCGCGGCGGCGACGATGGCCAGACGGCGAGGGGCCGCCGCCACGGGCTGCCAACTGAGGCGCGGCAAAAGGAAGCGCGGTAGCATCTCTGAAGCGGCAGCAGTCGTCATTGCTGTAATGAATTGTCTTTTGCGGTGGTACGGCAGAGGCGGGAATATCGAGGATGTAGCAAATGCTATAATGATGAGGTATTGTTTGGTCTGCGGCCATACTGAATGTTGAGACTTGGACGAGGCAGTTTATTAGTGGGGGCGGCGCATGCGAGACCATCGGCCCAAGGGTCGCCCTCGTGGCAGCCAACCAATAAGCCCAGGTAGTAGCGTTACGTACAAGGGGCATGGCATTGAAAAGGGACGCTGACAATTAAGCTGAACATCTGGAATTGAGGATGTATTTCTTTTCTGTCATTTCTTTTCAAAATTGCAATAATTTGCCTTCTCCTAAATAAGCTTAATTGGTGACCCGTCATTGTGCATACCATGTAGGTAGCTACCTACGTAACTCGAGGGCTCAGGAGATGCCGTCCGTTAGAGGCTGCATAACTGCTCCCAGCTAACGCAGGCATCGCGTCCACCCAATCACCTGCGCCGACAATCAAATAATTCCAGAGAGAAAAAAGGCACTCCGCCCAATTTTCTTGGAGCATTTTACCTGATCTTTTCATGTCGTCAAAAAGGTCTACTGCCTCAAAGCTCGTCGTACCTCAATCGTAACACGTGACGCTCTGGCTCCTGTACTTCCCCTTTCGGCTTATCGACAAGCGCAAGCTCCCGATAACGACAGACAGCTGCTGCGTCGCTCCAGCGAATTTTCATCGCCAGCGTCATCCCTATCGCTACATACCAGCACTGACTCAACTTCAACAACCACTCTCCCCCCTCGCTACCCCATCCACATCAGCCAAAATGGACATGTATGCCATCCATCCCACTCCGTCGATCACGCCCGCGCGACGACCGCCACCCGATTGCGATGCGACAGAGAAAGAAACAGGGCAACACAGCTGACCCGAAAAACAGGCTTTCCACATCCGAGCAGCGCACCCTCGAGCAGCGCATGCAGAAGCGCCAGGTCAAGGAGTTCATGGGAGTACGTCACCACCAGTAGACAAGGGCACCAGCAAACGGGCAAACCCAAAAGAAGATATATAAAAAAAAAAGAGCTAACCTCCATCACAATTAGGCTTTCGGCGGCCTCGTCGACCACTGCTTCACCTCGTGCGTCGACGACTTCACCTCCAAGGCCCTCTCGTCCCGCGAAAACGGCTGCATCAACCGCTGCGTCCTCAAGTGGATGGCCACCCAGCAGCGCATCAGCGACCGCTTCCAGGAGCACAACGCCCAGCTGTCGCAGCAGATGCAAAACTAGGGAATTGGTTTCATCCTCCCATGAGCTGTTCTTGAATATAATACCGAAACAAGAGGGGAGGCGAAGAAGAAATGAGTGGGATTGAGGCGCTCTCTCGCAGCTGTATGAGTATAATGGCATTTTGGGGGGGGCCATCTGTAATGGCTCATCGCTGATTTCGCCGGCTGTTGTATCATCGTTACGACAAAACAAACCACTGTTTGGAGAAGCATTCGAGGCGCTAGGAACTGACCGGGAATGTCAAAAAAGGCCTGTCTGAAAAAGGCATTGTACTATTAAAGAAACACCGACCATGGTCGTATTCTGGCGGGCATTGCGCTCCAGATAATCTTCAAAATAACATCTCACATCCATCATCCTGCCCGTGGTCACTTTCTCGTGATAATCATCATTTTGGTGAAAGGTCTCCTTGTTCCTAACTATTGTTTCCGAGTTTCCAAGTTCATTACCCTGCTTCGTTTCTCTGGATTCCGCTCTCTTGATGTCCAGAACACTCTACACAGAAGTCCCAATAACCAACGCCAGAATCAATACTGCCAATTGCGTCCTCTCTACTCTTCCATTCACACATAAATACAAGTTCAAAATGAAAAAGGAGAACCATCCAATCGTTTCCTTTGCTTACTCCAATTCGTCACTCAAGACATCCCGCACAATCTCAAGCTGCGAGACGACCTTGGCTTCGAGGACATTTTCGTTGGCCCCGCCGCCGCCCATCTTCATTGTCCGCCACTCCATCTCACGCTGGCCCAGCGGGAGCAGCTTCTCCTTGAGCAGCCGACGGCTCGACAGCCAGTACTCGACATTCTCGAGCAGCCCACTGGCGTCCCACTCGACTGGGCCAATATCGCGGCTGTTGACTGTGCGCAGCGCCGCCAGCACACGTGTGATCAAAGCCAGCGAGTGGATTTCGGACGTGCCTAGCAGGGTAATGTACTGATTCGGGACTCTTGCTCCGGTTCGGTTAGCGCTGGGTGCTTCGAAGCGGTCCACGCTCGCTTCGAGTAGATGCGAGAATTGATTCAGCACATAGGTAATCTCAGGTGCCACAGCTGCACCTAGCGAAGTGAGTAGGTTGAGCATCAGAGGCAGCATGCCCTTAACCCATATCCCGTAGCAGCGCTGAGCAATTGGTGCGTCGGAACTGGGCGAAATGTTGGTCTTGAGCATAACTTTGGTAATTTTGGCAGACAAGAGGTTGCTGAGAATGCCGTCGCAGGCAAGTTGCTCTCCAACAAGAGGTAGGGTCGACAGCTCCAGCAGGAACAAAATGGCCAGCTCGCCGTAGACAGGATCGCCTTGGATAGCCAGCTGATCAGCCCATGAATACAGCGACGTCGCCACATTCACAACGTCGTGGGTGGCCATGATGTTGAGAACCTGAGTCTGGGACTGCTCAATTGTAGGGAGCGACAGGGCGGCTTGCATAATTGCCGTGAGCAAACCCAAGTCTTCTGGGCAAACTTCGGCATCGCCATCGTGAATTAGACTGACGAGCGCACGGAAGCCACGTCCAACAACCGTGTCCAGTAGGCTCAACACTGTTTGAGTTACTGACACGGATGATCCGCCAAGGTTCACCGGCTCCTCAGAAGCGTCTTGCTGAGTTGTTTCTTCTCCGCTCACGTGGTATGCACGGAGAGCAACAAAAAGCGCCTTCAAGAGGACTCGGTAGTACGCAATAGAGCTGCTGGCGAACGGTTCATCCACGCCACTGATTGTACCGACCAACGTGCCGAGCATTTGGTTGATATCTTTCACAGGTAGCTTGGACTTGGCCAGGCGCTGCACAAGTACAAGAGCCAAGTTGGCACGACCTTGCACCAGCTTCAAGAATATGCTTTCCGGACCAGGAACACTCTGGTTGGCGTTGAGGCACTGTTGTGAGACTTGCAGCATTTGTTTGCCTATGGTTTCGTGGCCCGGGAGGCACGTGCTGAGTTCAATGAGCAAGAATTCCCAAGAATGGAATAGTGCGATCTGGGCATCGACCAGCGATAAATTTGTGTTTGCCAGTTCCATTTCATTCTTGAATCCGTTTGATCTGCGTCCGAGCCATCCGGGGTCGAATCGTAATAATGTATCCGCCTGCTCTAGGTCATAGAAGTAGTCGGCTCCGAGGTGGCCTGGCTCTAACAATGTTCGCTTGAAATTTTCGACTGAGCAGCCGTAATACTTGTTTGCAAAGTTCTTCGCAAAATTGTTGTGAAGTGATTTGTTGTAGCCAGCAACTTCGACACCATCGCGCAAATAGTAGTCCAGGTCGTTGACGAGTTTTTTTGCCAATTCATCTGCACTTCCCAGGTGTCGTGAATGATACAGCTGCATAGCAAATGTTTCCGCAATATACGCAGCTAGCCTAGCCTCACGGCAAGCGCGAATACTATCAGACTTTGCGACAAGATGTGAAGGCTTCAAGGTGCGCACATAGGAGCGCAAGCCGTCCATATATGAGGTGTCATTCTGCAATGTGAATACTGTCCACGGCCAGTAGTTTTGCGCCGATGCCACAAAATCCAAGATAGCAAGTGCCTCCGTAGATTCCAAATCCTTGATGTTCTTCAACTTGGACAAGGCAGTGGAGAAGACTGAGTCATCTGAGATGTCGGTTCTCTTGCTGTCTTTAGCCATCGCCTCTCGTGGCGTTTGGCCAGTAAGAAGGCAGTTAGACATCCATTGCTGGCGGTTTCGCAGAATTGAGGAGAAGAAACTCCATATTGTTTCAACGTCCGTCTGCAGGGCAAATGGCTCGCCTAGAGCAGAGAGAAGGGTGAGGAAGGACTTTGATACATGAGGCCCCAGATACCCCAGAAGCGATGGCGGTTCACTGGTGCCCTTGCCTGCATTCGAGACTAGTGCTTGCAGAAGAGACAAAACAGGTGTGCGGAACAGATCCGATACAGCGCACAGGCGAGCTAATAAAGTAGAGCTTTTGAAGAGGTAGCTCTCCAGCATGGCCGAGGATCGTTCCAGATAGTTGGCAGCTCGCAGAAGAGACGCGGCAAAAAGGAGAACAGACTGCACCTCGCGACGGACAAGGCTAGCTTTCGTTGGGTACAGTGTAGACTCTGGAGTAAGGAGGGCGGAGATGAAAGAATATAGCAACGGCTGGAATCTCAGAGTTCCACTGGATGGCGAAAGAAAGCAGTCAACGACGTAGGTAGCCGCCGGCCTCAAGCAAGCTGTAAGATTATCGGAATCGCTTGATTTTCCCATGCTATAGCTGTGGTGAACGATCTTGTTGAGCAGAGGTACGACGCTGTTCAGAAGAGACACTCGGCTGACCTCAGCATCGAAGCGCCAAGTGGAGGTATTTTCAAATATGTCAACAGCAGCATTGGCTACAGCCAGACTCACTTTAGATAGTACCTTATCGGAAGTGCCCAGCCACGGGTTGATTTCTTGTTGCCTGCTGCGTGCCTTGTTCCCGGCTTGACGTTGTACACCGGATGCGAGTGCAGTATCAACAACGTTGGAGAAGAATAATAGGGCGGAGTTGAGGAACTCAAGACGCTCAAATACCAAGTCAAGGCTGCCGGTAAGTTTGGAGAGTTTCCCAGCTCTTGAATCAGAGCTCAGCAGTTCGCTGCGAGCGAGGTACGACCATACTCTGCTGGGTTGAACGGGTAAGATAGCATCCAAGAATTTGATGCAAGCTGTAATGACCTTGACGGCAGACTCTTCCGTCGTCGCCAACTCCTCTTGCATGAAGTAGTCCATAGTTTCGCAGACAACAGTGACGATATCCTTTCCACCACTGATGTGTTTGCTAGCCTCCGAAAGGATGTCATCGTCTTGGCGCATCAACGCATCGGGGTTGCCAGACAGCTTGAGATTCTCCATGCGAATCAATTTGGCGAAGAGCTCGACGACGTCGACAACCTCGTCAGGTTCCAATGATTCAAACTGGCACTGATACCCCTCTTTCATTAGATAAATTTCCAGGCGGCGACCGAGTAATGAAAGGGTCGAGTGTGGGTACTCGACAAGAGCCAATCTTCCGCTGTCTGTGATGAATCGTCCTTGGGTCCCTTGAGGCAGGCGGTAGGCGTCGTCGTCCATCTGCCTCTTCTTCCATGAGGACGAAAGTGTAATGAGAGGAATTTCATGCGTCAAACAGAAAGAATTGGTGTTCTCATCCTCGTGAATAAGTTCGTAGCCCTGGAAGCCCTTCGGTAGCTTAAGAGTTAGAGTCGGCGTGTTCCGCAAGAGATTCAACACGTCCGAATAGCGCTGATCGTCGTTTTCTCCGGTGACGGTGCAAAGAGATTTGCAGATGGAAATGAATGGCTGGAACTCGAACGGAAACCGGTTCGCGGCGTGCTGGAAGTACCAGTGCATAAGAACATCGTCATTGATGAATGAAGAGACGGTGTCACCAGACGCGCGAAGGCTTTGGACCGAAGCCAACTCCCAATAACCACGACCGGGCGATATTAAGTCAAATAGGCAAGCAAGAGTATCCGCCTGATATCCGATATAACCGTAGCTAACTGTGAGAACATCGGCGAAGACGATCCGAATGCGCGAGCTCAATAAAGGAGATGCGAAGCCTGATAGCGTCGGCCCCAGGGTATTTGCCATGATACTCATGGTATTGAACACTCTGCCACCAGTGGTTACACTCGTAGCCAGCTGTTCAACAAACTGAGCATCGCGTGGAGTAGTAGCGTTTTCTAGAAAGTTGTCAAACTTGGTTGACTCGATTGAGAACATGCTGCCAGCGGAGTTCCGTCGGCCGAGAGTCGGGCGAGGAGTCTCTCCAGACTCAAATCTTTCCCTCGCATTCTGCTGCAAGAGGTTGTCTCTCTTCTCGGTTCGGTTATGGTGGGAAGCATTGAGCCTGTGAAGGAGCAAGGCCCATGTAAAGATTGCCGGTGTTGCGCTTTCAATGTCCATACTCGCCGCATTGAGAATGCACTTGTGGATTTGCTCGAGTACTTCTGACGACAGCAAGTACGAGTCAAACGCATCGTCAGGCTGTCCAGAGTCCTCATCCTTTTCGTTCAAGTAGCCGAGTGAGCGTTTAGGCTTCAGCATGATGACTGAAACAGCTGTGGCAAGCGTTCTGAGCGGTGTTATCAGCTCAGCAATGCTCTCATGAATAGGCTGTACATTCTCGAAGAAGCTATACATTTCCATCAAAGAAAACCATTGCGTCACAGAGCTTGGTGGAGCAAACTCGTCTCCTAAGCTATCTACGAGCTGGAAAATGACAGAGAGAGCATGAACAATTTCAGTGAACAATGTCCGCAGCCATTCGATTTCAGTCTTGTCGTTGGAAAGCAATGCATCGTCTGTAGTCTGAAGCAGGCCGGACTCTATGCGCCCAGTGCAGTCGGTGAGCACTTTGAAGTAAGCCGGCAGGAGTGCTTCGATTTGCTCCTTAGTCGGCCGTGTGCTGAATCTGAATGAATCGTTGATATTCTCGCAGTCCTTCGCATAAATAGGAAGTCGCCCGTATAGTTTTATAGAGTTGACGTAGTCGACGGCCATCATGTAGTGTCGGCGTTCGCTGAGTAGGGTTTCGAAAAGGCGCGTGCGGCGAGCTTCCTGCTTCTCGAACTCGATCGATATTTCATCGGCATCCAAAGCAGCTGCTGAGGCCAAATCTGATAAGAACGATGCACTCTGGCCATCCTTCAGGCCGGCAGCTTCTTGTATGTTGGTGGCGTCTTGTGACGAAAGCGGCCCAACGAGATGGCGCGAGGAGCGAGACTGATGCTCAGCGATGACTACCCGCAGTGCCGCGACTAGGTTTGTTTTGGCATTCTTGCTTAACCACTCAGCATCATCTTTCAAAGTCTTGATATCAAACTTCTGGGTCGAGACAGAAGTCACGTTGATCGGCGCCGTCTTGGTCTCGAAATCTTTCCTGGAGCCGTCATCGGGAGGTGAAAAGGTTGCGATAGGGTTCTTCAACAGTCCGTGGACATATTCGTCGGAGAAAAATTCGGAGAGTGCCTTGCTACGCTGCAGACGACCGGAGGTGTCCGAAAGCGCAGTTGCGACAAGCTTCCATGACCTGTGTTTGAACGGTTAGCACTGACCAGAAGAGAGGCGGGCGAGCCACTACGAAAGCTTACAGCAGCACCTTGCTCCCTGAAAGACATTCTTCCAGGGAAGGAAAATATATGCGATCCGACAAGGGAGCCATTGCCACTGTCGTCAATATAGTGGCAGCGGCAGACAACGCATCACTTTGAACCGAGTTTATAGGGTGATGGGATTGACGCGCCGCAGAATCGCGAACTCTAGGTGCAACAAGAGCTCACAGCTCAGTGGGCCAACTTTTTCCTTGGGAGCTGTTGCCAGCCGAGAATCAGCCGGACCGCTGAGGTTGAGCGCTGCAGCAGAGTACTTACAGTAGCGGCTTCGGCGCTTTGGTGCTGAAAACAAAGCTCTCTCCACTGAGCCGCCACTGGTCCAACTGCTAAATCGGCGCCATTAGTCATATCAGTGTTGTTCGCACTGTTAACGACACGCGTAGATGTGAAGATCTGTACAGTGTGTTCTGTGCCGCACACACAGTAGACTTTTTGATTGTTCAGAAATGGGCTGCAACGTTTGTCGTTGGGATACAAACCTTGGCTCGGACAATTCTTCTCTGCAACAAGGGAGCAGCAGATGCAGGCACAAATACGATGCCGTCTCCCGAAATTATTGATCATTCTCCTCGCGAGGCCAAGCGCTCGCCGCCAATTCCCACGGCTTCCAATCTGGTTCTCATTGACAACTATGACTCTTTCACCTGGAACATCTACCAGTATCTGACTTTGGAGGGTGCCACTGTCCACGTTATTCGAAACGACAAAATCACACTGGATGAGCTTATCAAGAAGAGCCCGAGCCAGCTCATCATCAGCCCCGGTCCGGGCCATCCCACCACGGATTCGGGTATTAGCCGAGATGCCATTCGCCACTTTGCCGGCAAGATTCCTATCTTTGGTGTCTGCATGGGCCTGTAAGAATGTCTAGTCATCGCATTTTTCTCAAATTTGCTAATTCCTGTAGCCAATGCATCTTTGATGTCTACGGTGGCGAGGTCAACTCTGCCGGAGAGTGGCTGCACGGTAAGACTTCGCCATTGACTCACGATGCCAAGGGCGTCTTCAATGGTCTAGAGCAGGAAATCCCCATCACAAGGTACCACTCTCTTGCCGGATCACCTGTCACTCTTCCCGACTGTCTCGAAGTCACTTCCTGGGTCGCCAAACCTGATGGCAGCCGTGGCATTATCCAGGGTGTCCGCCACAAAGAGTATACGATGGAAGCTGTGCAGTTCCATCCCGAAAGTATATTAACTGAGAACGGCCGCACCATGATTCGGAACTTTTTGCAGCTGCAGGGCGGTACCTGGGAGGATAACAGCCGCCTGCAGGCAGCATCGAAACCCGTCAACGGCGCTTCATCGGTCAGTCCCAAGAGCAACAACATTCTGCAAAGGATCTACGCCAGCCGTCGTGCAGCTGTGAAGGCTCAGCGAGTAATTCCTTCACAAAGAATGGAAGATCTCCAAGCTGCCTATGATCTTGGTGGCGCTCCACCTGCAGTGCCGTTCGTCAAACGTCTAAGCCAAACCCCTTTCGACGTTTCCCTCATGGCTGAAATCAAGCGCGGGTCTCCGTCTAAGGGCATCTTCAACATTGATGTTCGTGCGCCTGTTCAAGCTAGAAAATACGCTCTGGCCGGTGCCAGCGTCATCTCGGTCCTAACAGAGCCCGAGTGGTTCAAGGGAAGTATCGAGGATCTCAGAGCCGTTCGCCAGGTTCTGGAGGGTATGCCAAATAGACCAGCGATCTTGCGCAAAGAGTTCATCTTTGACGAGTATCAAATTCTGGAAGCCCGACTCGCGGGTGCGGACACTGTGCTTCTGATTGTCAAGATGCTGGATCTCGAAACGCTCGAGCGTTTGTACAAATACTCCCAGTCTCTAGGCATGGAGCCCTTGGTTGAAGTTCAAAATGCCGAAGAAATGACCATTGCCGTCAACATTGGCTCTAAGGTGATTGGTGTCAACAACCGAAACTTGGAGACATTCGATGTTGATCTGGACACGACTGGCCGACTCCGCAGCATGGTACCTGACACCACCATTATTTGCGCTCTGAGTGGCATAAACACATACGACGATGTTATCATGTGCAAGAATGATGGCGTCAATGCCGTCCTGGTTGGTGAAGCCATCATGAGAGCGCCAGACGCCAGCGTTTTCATCAGCGAGCTGTGCTCCGGCAAGGCTCCAGCAGCTAAAAAAGAGCAACCCCAGCCCCTGCTCGTCAAGATTTGCGGTACACGAAGCGCCGCTGCCGCCAGGAAGGCCGTCGAATCGCATGCTGACTTTGTTGGCATGTGCCTGGTGCCTGGTGCAAAGCGTTGCATCGACGACGAGACTGCCCTCGCCATTTCCGAAGCAGTGCACTCCTTCAGTGGCACAACCAGCTCTAAGCCCGAGCCGTCCGTACCCGTCGCAGGTGCTGCCGACTACTTCCAGGGCGCGTACAGTAGACTTCAAAGCTCGCGGCCACGTCTCGTGGGCATCTTCCAGAACCAGCCGCTCAGCGAGGTTCTCGAGAAGCAGAAGCTGTACAATCTGGATCTTGTCCAACTCCATGGCGACGAGCCTATCGAGTGGTCTAACCTTATTCCTGTGCCCGTGATCCGCGCATTCAAGCCTGACCATGTCGCTCTGGGTCTCCGCGGCTTCCACACCGTTCCTCTTCTCGACTCCGGTGCTGGCTCGGGGAAGCTGCTAGATGTATCCAAGGTCAAGGCTGTTTTGGAGAAGGATCCTAATCTGAGAGTGTTCCTCGCCGGCGGGCTGAACCCGGACAATGTTACCGAAGCTGTCAAGGCGCTTGGTAATTTGGCCGACAGAGTCATTGGAGTGGATGTCAGCAGTGGTGTTGAAGAGGACGGAAAGCAAAGTCTTGAGAAGATTGAGACATTCATCAAAAACTCAAAGACAATTCGATAGAGCTGCGACTCGGACAAAATTAAATACCCTTAGAGTTCCAAATAAAAAAACCTTTCATCATACGGGCGCGAGATTTAGTTTTTGATACCGTGAGGGTATAATTCTGTATGCCAAGTTCGCATTTACCACATGGAGCTGCTAGCTGTCGTGAGCACTCTGTTTGCAAACTATTTCTACACGCCGATCACCGCTCGCAGTTACGGCAAACGCAAAGCTTGCCGATTGAAGTTCCTAGTCTTCTCCTGGTGCCATTGCCCTATATCTTCCTCCTACGTGCCTAAGCAAGGAAACATGCAGGTTCATGACCTCTAAGCTACTTCGCACTGAACTACACCGACAAGGGAATTCTTCCGCCCACAATGCCGCGCCAAATATTCAAGAATCGCGTTATTGCAACCGCAGGGCCTCCTCCACAGACGGTTACACTTGAAAATCTACGACGTTGGATACCCATGCGCAAAGGTCGCTTCGCCGAGCCCTTCGACGATGAGGTCACCCACCTTCTTTGCACCCACGAGCAATTTAAGAATAGAGTGCCTCTAGGTATGATCGTGGCCATTAACTTACAGAGCGGGTGCTAACAATGTCCTTTTACGTCCGCCTAGTTAAGCAAGTTTTGAAAGAACACAAGCGCATC
This sequence comes from Akanthomyces uredinophilus, assembly GCA_030778065.1. Taxonomy (NCBI): domain Eukaryota; kingdom Fungi; phylum Ascomycota; class Sordariomycetes; order Hypocreales; family Cordycipitaceae; genus Akanthomyces; species Akanthomyces uredinophilus. The sequence continues at coordinate 10,902 of JAPFRW010000116.1, read as the reverse complement.
CACATTGTGCATTATGACTGGCTCGAATTCTCTGCCGTGTTCAACAAGCGTCTCTCCGAAAAGGATTATTCCATGCGCTGTATCCTCGCCAAGGAAAAGGCAGAGCAGCGCGAAAGAGACCGGCACGAGAATGGGCGACGGCAGGGTGAAAGGGGGGTAAACCCGAGTAAGTCCAGTGCTTGTTCATTCGAGAAAGATGATGAGACCCTGTTGAAGTCCAAGCTAATGTGCCGTCTTGCAAACCAGCCTTGTTCCACATCTATCGAGACAGAGAGTGTTTTGCGTACCAGATTGATCTCACGCGCGATAATTCTGAGGATGGCGAATTTGGACAGCGCTACACAATGACGGCAAGTCCAACAGACGATCCCCTTCCTCCTACTGCTCGCATCTGCTAACACGACTGGACAGCTTTGGGAGTCCAATGCAAAGCCGCATTTATATTGGTTCACGGCCAAGTTTATGCGACGAAAGAGAGACCCGAACGCTGCTTATCATCGCCCCAGCCCATGCTCTGGCAAATGGCGTCGCGAAATGGATCTGTTCATGAATTTCTTCCGCATCAAGACGGGCATTGATTGGCAGGACCGCGTTGTCCTCGAAGGAACTACTCCTCTGTCCGCATTTCAATACTGCCCACCGGTAAGCTATTTTTTTTGCTGGGCCCCGCGACTTTGACTGATCTGTCCCGAAGAAAGGAGGCAAGCCGGTCGGCCGGCGTCTTAGATTCTCGTACGACTGCTGCGTGGAACTAAACCTGGAATGGAAGCAGCAGAACATGCCGCAGGAGACCGGGCATGAGACAGAACATGGAGAGGTGGATGACGCTGTCGAATGTGCTGAGGATATCAATCTGGACCTTGATGAGAGTGATGACCATGGTAGTTGTGCCGTGAACCTTGACGAGGGGTTTGGCGGTGACAACGCACCCGCGACTGTGCAAACAGAGCTCAGCAACGCCCCGGAGAGTGAGCTTCTCAACTCAAGGGACAGCGGTATCTCGCTCGACGAGGCATTTTTTGATGATGAAGCATACAATTCTCAGGAAAGTGAGCTTGGCGACGCTTCGAAAATCGAGCCTCTCAGTACAAGTGGCATTGATGTCTCGCGTGAGGAAGCGAAGATGCAGAGGATGAACCCACCGAGCGGCGGTCCATAATCGACGAGTCGTAAAGAAGGATGGGGGTAATGGGTGATGTGCAGAAACGTTTTAAAGGAAGCAATTCTTCGGGTAGTTCGTGGTATCATTTCATATACATATAGCTCTCTGGCTCACATTAATACATTGGTTGCTTGCAAACGCCGAGTGCGTCGCTGACCTGTCTCAAAACCTTAGTTTTGGGAACACAAAGACGAGGAGCACCAAGAAAAGCATCAATCCGTACACCCAGGCATAAAGCAGCATTCGACCCCACCACCCCTTGCCCTCTGTCATCTTTCGCAGCGTGCCCATGCGACCCCGAGCCGCCTCCATGCTTTGCTCCGTCTTGGACATGCCGTCCCCGGCGCGGCTCACGGCCTCCTTGTCCGCCTCGAGGGTCGTCGAGAACTTTTTCGAGCTGGCCTTGAGTGCCCCGGCCATCTTCAGGATGGACTCGGAGAGTGCGTCTTGCTCTGCGCGCTGCTGGTCGAGAATGGCCTCGGCCGTGGCGGTGGACGTCTGCGGCGGCGCGGGCTTGCGGCGGCTGGCGAAGAGCGCTGCGCGCGCCGACGAGTGCGATATGGTAGCGGCGGCGGCATTCTCGGCGCCATGACGGCCGCGCAGAGTCTGACTAGTTTGTGTTGGAGCCGCAGCGGCGATCTCGACGGCAGCGTCCGTTGCGGGCGCTGGTGGTGGCGTAGGCAAAGACACGGAGGGCTCTTGTACACTCGGCGATTCGGGCTCTGTATCGAGGGCAGGCGGCGTGTATTGCGGGTCGGTGTCCTCGGCGGTTGAAGCTGCGCTCTGGCTCGGGGTCGGGATGAGGCCGCCCAATAGGTCCTCCTCGTCTGAGCTGTCGTCCTCGAGCTCGTCCTCATCGGCTGCAACCTGCCGCTGGTCAGATCGAATCTTTACAGGTGATTCGAGGAGCAGTATACCTGGTTCAAATCTTTTAATCTGTCTAGTAAAAGCTCGAGGGCATCTCGCTGCTTGGAAAGCAGAGGGCCGGCGCTAGACTTGAAAGGAGGTGCCGCGGCATCCTGCTCAAGCTTTGATAGGCGGGTATTGACGTAACCCAAGTTCTAGTCCAGAGATTCTTTAGCATCCAAGTCCCAGACACTAAGCAACATGGTTGTCAGGCTTACCGAGGCCAGCTTCTCTCTCTCAATGTAGCTTCGACGGAGCTGTCTCTCGCGCTCGGGGGTAGGATGCAGAATCGAGTCTTGCAATCGGCTCAGGATCTGCGCTAGTTCGCTAGCTTCTGCCGCTGTTGAATCACTCATGGATGCGAGCGGTGTTGATACGCGCGCCATAATGTTGTGATGTGGTGGAGATTGGCAAAGGCAGAGAGTTGCCAGTTGCCAGGTACCTGAAGTTGGGATGGTTGGCCTGTGACGTGTGCCGATCGGCTGCCATCCAGCACTAGCCGCGCCCCGCCAGATCGCATGCGAAACTACCCTACAGATGACAGCAGGATCTATAACTGGCACATTTATAATCAGAGAGACTTGACGAAAATTTATGAGAATCCTGCTAAGAATTGTGTACGTTGGAGTCTCTGGAAAACAACTTCTCAGCGGCCTCGTTCAAATGTGATGCTGTAGTGACACATCCAAAGGCTGGTACTGGGTGTCGAAAGCTTCATAATATCTGTTTAGTTACAGCCGCATTTACGTGAGCTGCGTGCACTCACCGTCACAAAAGCAGAAAGAACTCCATGGGTATAATACATGTTCATAATTATGCGTCATTTTAAAATTTAGTGTCGACGTCGAGAGCGAGTCCTGCTCGTATCGTTTAGTCGTCTTGCTTAGGCTTGACAGCCTCTTCTTCCGGCCGCAGAGATTCTCTAAGTCGTTCTTCCTGTTTCCTCCAATGACTTCCTTCTTCATAATTTGAGCTTATCTTCAGTGCCTTTCTTAGTCGCTCAGATTCCTTAATCTTGGCATCCGCCATGGCGTGAACCTGGTGCTCCTTGAACTGGCGTCGCGGACCGCCCGAACCCTTGCCAGCCTTCATTTCGTCGATGAGTTTTTGTCGCAGCTCGTCGCATTGCTTTTCAATGTCGTCCTCGTCTACTCTAGGTCCAGACAGTCAGCTCGTTCGCCCGAAAGTAAGCTTTCCTCGGTGTTTTCTAACTTACTCGTCGTCCTCTAGCTTGTCGCGGAGTTCAAACACCTTGACCTCAATCTCGCGCTTGCGATCATGTTCAAGAATGCCCTGGTCAGGCTGCCGTTGCTTGTGGGGTAAATAATCGGTATTTTTGGGATATGGTGCGGCGCGATCGCGCGGCCTCATGTGAGCCAGGTTCTTCGTGACGTAACCCGAGGTTCCACTGCCACGCGGCGTGGACAGACCGACGTTGTCGGACATGGCTTTGTATTCTGTAATGTTACAATCCGCGACAATGTAAGCGATGACCGTATGACCGTATGACGCAGCTGAAAGAATATGCTTGGAGATATTGCAGTGGCTTGAGGTCTGGTAGAATTATAGTGGGGTGCCGCCGCAGAACGTCACCAACGGCCAGAATGGCTAGGCGGTGAAGGCGCATTATCGACGAGAAGACGGCAGAATCGGGAGTCATAGTGGGGGACGAAAAGAGTCGATCAAAATGCTAAGTGAGTCAACAAAATCATCAGTCTGTTCTGTGGCAGAGATATACAAACAAAATTCAGTCCTAAAGCTCTCCTGTTGTCTCCATTAGGTGCCGAAGCCTTTTTCGAGCAAAAGCTCAGCAATATGCCACACCTGGACGAAGACAATGCCGAGGGCTCGGAGCCTGCGTTTGTCTTCCCGCCGGTGACCAAAGACCATATCCAGAATTGCTCCTATGACGCCTGGTTCCCCAAATATCGCAGCTCCTGCATCAAGTCAAGAATAATTCCACTTCCTGCCGAGTTTGTCGCCTATCTACAGGAAGATGGAATCATTTTGGCAGATGATAGCGACGTCCTGGGCGAGGCGCAGGACGACGAATGGCAAAGTGCCGGCGCCACTACTTCCAACAATGCGCTTCAGCAAGACGCTGAAGACTCGGATGACGACGCGGAATCGCAACTGCCCCCCAATGAACGCTTCCCAGAGACTCACAAGAAGATCAGAGATACCATTGAAGAGCTTGGCGGGGCTGTCGCGCCTAAGCTCAACTGGTCATCGCCAAAAGATGCCAAGTGGATTTCGGCACACCAGAATTCTCTGAAGTGCACATCGCCAAACGACATATATCTCCTTCTCAAGTCTTCTTCGTTCATTTCCCACGATCTTATTCATGCGTTTGACGGGTGCACTACTCCCGCGCCTAGCCGGCCATTTAGCCCGATTCTTGTACTACGTCCCTACTTTGCGCCTCACCAAGCTCTCGAGTTCAGGTGCTTTGTGAAGCACCGCCAGCTCATTGCAATTTCGCAGCGAGACTTGAACCACTACGATTTTCTTGCGGGATTGAGACCGAACTTGTGGCGAAAGATTACCAAATTCTACAAAGAGACTCTGCGTCACACATTCCCAGACGCCAGTTTCGCCTTTGATATTTACGTTCCCGAAAACTCCCAAGTAGATGATGGACTGGGAAAGGTTAGACTCATGGATATTAATCCTTGGGCTGTCCGTACAGATGCCCTGCTGTTCAGCTGGGAGGAGCTACTTCAGCAAGAAGTTGCCAGGCCGCTGTATGGACCGCCAGCGAGCGAAGAACCTGCCGATGTTAGTGGCGGAGAGACAACCGCAGACGAATCAGATGTTGATTCGTCGCAGGAGTTTAGCCCTAATTGCCTTCCTGAACTGAGAATCGTGGAGAAGGATGATCCTGGCGCATACAACTTCAGCACACCGCAATATTCAGCGCACAAACTACCTAAAGAAGTTGTTGATGCTAGCTTGGCTGGCGAAGGAGGCTTACGGGAGTTTGCACAGCAATGGAAGGATATCACGGAAGGTCGTGGCGGCAGCATGTGGGAGCAGCCGGGTGCTGGTGGTGTATAGGCTCACTTACATCAAGCGTGGTGGGGTAGAAGGACCATACATGATACTCTCGCAGGCGTCCAATCTAGTCGACGCCGGATAGCTCAAAGCTTACCAAGTAAATCCAAAGAAGTACGCGTCAGATTCACAACAGGCGTGTCATTCACATACCCCTCACCTGGCCACGCACTCGGTGTTTTGCTGGGAGGCGAACGGGTGGCTCGTGCGTTCGCACTCCAAAAGCGCTGCCAGCCGCTGCCAGCTGCGAGCTCGACTTACACGATCAAACACGGAACCATTGCCCTGCCACGCACACAAACGCCACCCGCACTCGAAGACCGCCAACAGTTTGAAAACATCATCAGATATGCCATCCCGCCCCAGACAGACAAAGGTCACCAAGCCCAATGGAAGTGCTCGTAACCGCAAGCCCTTGCCCGAAGCTGCGCAGCAAGAGCTGGAACACAACTATGCTGCTGCGAACGGAAAAGTGAGCCAACACTTTAGCTTGCCCAATTAACTTTTCATTCTTTCCACTTCATCAGAAACGAATGCTTGACAAATACAAAGCGCCATGCTAATCGAAAATTATCAGGCCAATGGCCACGGCCCAATGGGCACTCCTACACCTCTTGGCCATGGCAACCTGGCTCTTCCTCTTCGTCAGAACACTCCTCTACCCAACATTGGCAGAGGTGAAGACCGCAACAGCTTTGCTTTGATACCCCACCACTCGAATCATTATCCAGTGCTCAGCCACCAACGGCCCCCTTGCGCCGCCGAGCTCGCCTACTCGAAATACGGCGACGCCGTCAAGCTTGAGAGTGCGCTCTGCAAGAAAGTGGCCGGTGAAGAGGCTAAGCGACCGCCCACGCAACGCCGCCCTGACCAGAAGCTCAACATCGAGCGCCGGAGCAACATGGAGGCGTTCCTCGCTCATATTACAGGTCAGGTGCCGGAGCGGCCGTGCAAGAATTGCCACAAGGGTCACGGTCCTTGGACGGAGTGCGTCGTCTATGATGGGCAGATGTGTGGCAGCTGTACCAATTGTTGGTACAATGCTAGCGGCTCACGCTGCACGTATCATGGTACGTAAACGGGATCTTTCCGGGGAAGGGATCCCCACACGAGTCGTGACTTACATTGAATTAGGCAGTGGTACTGCCGCCGTCTCCGCCACTTCCCCCCCCGCACCGCTTCTGAATGACATCCCGGATGGTGCCCCAGCAGAGCCACCCCAAGAGAATGGCGAAGACAACATTCCATTTTATGCCTCCCCGAAAGATGACCTCAAACCGATCCCAGACTGGGCGACACCACAGCACGACAGTGAGAGCAATGTCTCCTCGCAGAGCCAGCCTCAGGGCCCAGAGCCTCTCCCGGTCCACCAACCGGAACAAATGGACTTCCATCAGCCGTCGATGCCACACGGACTGCCCAGCGTAGGGTTAGTCCTCGGCGGCGGCGGCGGCTATGACATGACCCCGGCCACTCCTTGGGCCGTGTGTGACCCTACACGTCGGCTCATCCACCAGGCCATGGGCGATGTTGCCATGCTGACGCGACGAGACCGGTACATTGCCCGAATCGAAACAGCAGCCGAGGAGCTGGCTATGCGCATAGCCGAGTTCAATGAGTATTGCAGAACTCCGGAGGGCATGGCTGACTTGCAGCATTTTCATGAGACCTCGGGTGCACACATGATGCCCCCAGGCCATACGCACGATGCACGGATGGAGGGAATGGAGACGGGGTCGGCTCATAGCGGTAGAACCATGTCTTGAACTGCGCGGATGCGGTGTGCTCCACAAGTTGATGTTTAGTAGCTTTTGCTCTTTCAAGTCGCCGCCAGACGGGTTTCGCCTTGTACCTACGATCAATCTTTCTTCTCCATGTATTCTTGGCAATACTGCGACAATCTGCTTCTGAAAATTGCTTACGAAGAGGGTACGATATGCTTTTACATGTCCTTGGCGGCGTTTTGGTTTGGTCAGGGTTCTGGGAGGGTAAACTATCTCGACTGGCATGGAAAAGAAAAGGATAAAGGAGCATAGGTCTTTGCTAGACAAAGTAGAAATGAGATGATGAAAAAGATGAAACGAACGAGGAAGATAGAAAATCTTCTTTCTTTCCCTTCTCTTCCTTCGATTACATCTTCTGGGAGTGTCTGAGATCGTGTTCAAATTCATCGCAGAGCCCGACAAGGCCAATACAATTACCCCCCCCCCCCCGGTGGTATCCTAGGGCCTCAAGATTACCGAGCTCTTCTAGCGTGTTAGCAAGTCCACGCTGATCAAGACCAACTACGAGGCGCATAAACACCATGGCCAATTTTCTTCTATGTCTAAATCGGAGACGCCCCAGCATTATCTATTTCCACCACAGAACCTGACAAGGTCATATCTTCAGAAAAGGCAATAGAGCTAAGCATCCGCTGCTCTACGGAGCTGCACGGATTTAGATGTAAAGAGGCGCGGAAGTGATGAGGCGCAGAATGACTCAACAAAAGTCATCACTTGGAACAGGGCATCAGAGCTAAGCATCCGCTGTTCTACAGAGCTGACACGGATTTAGATGCCAAGAGGCGCAGAAGCGATGAGGCGCAGAACCACCTAATACATTGATTAAGGAAATTGGAAGGCCCAATTGTCGTTAATTGGTCGAGGTTACTTGCGGGAGCGCGTGAATTTAGATGTGAAGAGGCGCAGAACCATTCGATGAATTGATGAAGAAAATCAGGCGGCTCAATTATTATTAGGGGATTTATATTTCGTTCGGGAGCGAGTAGGATCTATTTCTAATCTTTCTCATTCATATCCCTCCATCCTTTATTCTTTTCCTTTTGAGAACATGGAAGAAGATAAAAAAAAGAGAAGATTAGCCCAAAACCTGTGCTCCCGCTGTGGCAACAGATCTGTGCCGCCTCGCGATTGCCGCGTCGATGAGGCAGCCGACGTCTCACTCGCCAGAGCTCTTTTCTTCCAGTATACGCGGCCGGGGGGTTTAAAAAAGTTGTTTCATAATTAAACAAAGTAAATGCATCAACTGCCCGCGCCTTTGTGCCTCTTCATCAAGATGCCATCGTTTTGGTGTTTTCTTTCCGTGTTTGAATTTCTCCCGCGACTTCCACACGCTGCCGCCAGGACACCAATACTCCTTCATCCTCCACTCTGACAAACCGAGAAAAACCAAGAACTCAAAGATATGAAAAAAAAAAGGAAGAAACAAGCGCGCTATTGCGTTCCTTCAAGCCAGGGGTTAGCCACACTCCCCGCAAAGAAAACCGAAAAACATTCCCGCAACTTCTTTTTACATACATCGGCCAACTTGAAAGGAGGAGCAAGGCAACGACGGAACAACAAAGAAATTTGGTAATCAAATATTCGGAAATGAAAGGGAACCAGTAACAAGAGTAATAAAAAAACAGATGAGCGAAGATCCACTCCGTTTTCTCCCCGCGAGCAAAGGCTGGTCTCGATTCGGCCCCCGCAAGGGGAACGTGTGATTCGGCGCCTCCAAGACAGAAGATCAGCCGTCGTTGCTGCCAGTCGCCCACTGTTTGCCGTTCCTCCCTGCTGTCGAATATTGTAGCGAGGCCGGTCGCGTGACGGGAACGACGATTCCACCGAGTTGCATTTGGAATTTCAACGGAGTAAGGAGCGAAATGTTGGTTCAGGCCGCAGACTCGGGGTTGCTGGCATAATGACCATTGGTGTACAGATTCGTAAGCCGCCTCCCTTTGGTCCGCATAGTTTCGTAATCGACTTAGGGTATTCATGGTTGCTAAAAAGAAAACACAAAATAAAAAGAGAAATAAAGCTGATGACAGAACGTGGCTTAAATGAGACCACACAAGCGCAGGTTCTCCTGGATAATAATATCTGCAAGCTGTTAGCACAAGGAAATATATCGAGCTCGGGAAACGAAGGGCATACCATTGACAGCGGCCATGACGAAGCGAATTTGAGTAGTGTCAGTGGCACACGTGAAATGTGTGTAAATTTGCTTGTTCTCGTGTTGGTTGAGGCTGACGAAGCGATTCAGGATGTAGTCGCACGCAGCGGCGTAGTCGTCACCACCCTCATAGTCGGGGAAATAGTTCTTCATGGGGCTGACGGGCAGCTTCTCCTTGAAGCGGTCAATCTTGTTGAGGAACAGGATGATAGATGTCTTGGTGAACCAGCGCGAGTTGCAGATGGAGTCGAAGAGGGTCAGGGCCTCCTGCATACGGTTGACAGTTTCATCCTCGAACAGAAGCTGGTCGTACTCGGAGATGGCGACGAGGAAGAGAATTGTGGTGACATTCTCGAAGCAGTGAATCCACTTCTTACGCTCGGAACGCTGGCCACCGACATCGAACATGCGGTATGTGAGGTCGCCAATGATGAAAGTGGTCTCGGTGATACCCGTGGTCTTGACACGCGAGCGGAGAACATCCTGGTCATTGGGCATGTATTCGCCTGCGGCGATGCGAGAAATGTTGTCAAAGTAGCTGGTGGCTCGTTAGCACTCGCGGGGATAACAAGTCGTTTTGGGAGTGTATGGCAGCGGCCAACTTACTATCTAGCCGAATCGTTGAGCTGGTACTCGCGCGAGCGCTTGAAGCATTCTTGCACACCGCGGTCCTTCCAGAGGGCCTCGATGGCGCCGCCAACCTCAGGGGGTAGGACCTCGCCTTCGATCTGAGCGGGCTGGATGAAGATGGTCTGCACATGGTACTCCATGCGCGAGTCCTCAAGAGGAAGCTCGAGCGACTCCATGGCCTCGAGAATGACGCGCATGGACTGGACCGTGTTGCTGAAGATGATCTCCTTGAAAGATTCGCGCTCGTCGCGGGAGTAGCCACCCTCGTGGATGAGCTTCATCTGCTTTAGAATAGTTGATTTGCCAGATTCACCGGCACCTGGTAAAGTGGTCAGCATGGCAGGTTCGGCGGATCGTTAACAGCCGAACGCGAAAAGGCGATGCCCGAGAGTGTGCGCCAAGCCAATCCTAATTCGACTTACCCAGAAGCAGCATTTTGATCTCGTTGCGCTGCATCATTCTGTCGCGACGGAGCTGATTCTCAATCTCCTCGTTACGGGCCCGGCCCTCCTTCTCCTCTGCGCTCATTCCGCAACCCATCTTGGCGATCTGGGATTGATAGCTGCTCTTGCGGCGCTTGTTAAGAAAATGATGAAAAAAATCGTCTCTGACGGTCGGGGATTATTGCGGGCGATTCTGATCGGGATTTACGAAGCCGTCGATGGAAACCTGCGTTCGCGGAGAGGGGTCAGCAAAATAGGGGAAGAGGCTTGAAGCGATTTGTTGGCAGCACGGTCGTAGCACGAGATGCGTTGCCGGGAAAAGGATAAAAGATAATGATTCAACACTGCGACTGCAAGTCTACCGCACGGTACGAGAGAAGAGCAATGTGGCGACAAACACAACACATGGTTCGGCGGTGATTACCAGCGAGGCTGGAGCAGCGCAGCCCGCGTCCCCCGTAAGTGGCTGGTAGTGGCGGACGCAGCGTCAAAGCAACAGGCGAGGCCAGAGTGTTGTGGGAAAACAGGCAAGGGAAACTCACCAAGAGGACTGGTTGCGCCAGGTCAGAGAATCAAAAAAGAAGCCAATTGAGGGCGGCAAGAGAGGGAAAGCCGCGTACGATGGATGGAAGCAGGAAGGAAAAGGAAGCGGATTGGCGTCGATGCGCTGGCTGCAAGCAGAACTTACCTTGGGCAAATTGGTGTGGCTCGCCAGAGGAAATGAGTTTGTGAGGGACACGACAGGAGAAAAAAAAAGAGGGGGGGGACCGT